>WMED01005358.1:0-19607 GCA_019650415.1 Pipa parva
CCCCAATTATAATTTAAAAAAAAATCACAGATGCGCCATAAAGCCACACAGTGCCCCGCAGAGCCGCACATTGCCCCGCTGACCCATTTATTTCCCCACAAAGGTGCTAATTTCCCCAGCAGATGCAAATCATCCAGCAGAGCTGCATATTGCCCCACAAAGACGTTGATTGCCCCGCAGGGCCATGTATTATTTTTAATCTGTTGTTTTCTTGTGGAAAACCTGATGCGGCCCAGCCTCACCCAGACTCTACCTCCAGCGGCCCCCAGGTAAATTGAGTTTGAGACCCCTGATGTAGGTTATAGTTTCCATAGCTTTCATATTACAATAGCTCTATGGAAATAATTGGGTTTTAAATCATTAACCGCTTACATGCCGGCTAATGATTTCAATAGAGCTGGATTGGTGCTGATGCTGGGGGGGATCAGGGGTAGGTGTAGGACCCCTGCTAGCTGGGGTTTATTTAGTGTAAACTGGTTATTTCCATAGCGCTACTGTAACACATACAGGCTGAACTGGATGGACTTAGGCTGAACTGGATGGACTTGTGTCTTTTTTCAGCCTTATAAACTATGTTACTATGTTACTATGCTACTGTAATAATTGGGTTTTTAATCATAACCGCTTACTTGCCGGTTAATGATTTAAATAGCGTTTGATGGTTGCTTATGCTGGGGGGATCGGAGGGAGGTGTGGGGGTCCTAGGGACCCCTACTACATCTTTTTTATGTAATTTAGACTAATTATTTCCATAGCGCTAGTATTACAGTACTGCTATAGAAATAATTGGGTTTTAAATCATAAACGCTTACTTGCTGGTTAATGATTTAAATAGCGCTTGATGCGGGCTGATACTAGGGAGGATCGGGGGGATGTGTGGAAGTCCTGTTGACCCCCAGTGTATTGATTCTTAGCGCTGCAGCAAAATCAGCAGGTATTGCTGCATCGCTAAGTCTAGCATTCCATGCTGGAGGGAATGCATGTCCCCAAGATCTGAAAGATGGAGGGAGGAACTATCAGTGTTTGGGGCGGGAAATAAATTTTGAGTGGCAGGTCTTGACCAAAATGGTGGCTTCCAGATCTGGAAATCAGAACAACTTTACAGTAAGAACTACTTAAATAATCTTAAGGCTTTTTTTGAGAATAGACTTTATTATTAAATTATCCATTGATGTACTTTACTTTACTATGACTATTACAAGGTGACAGGTGCACTTTAAGTAAGTTTCTAGGTATAAATGTATTTAATTTAGTTATTCAAAACTGCTTTGTGTATTACATATGATAAAGTAATGATTTCTGTAGTTTCTAAGGATATTAAAGGTCATATCAGACTATCATGCCCTGTATAAAATAACGTGGCCTTTGGCTTTGTTCTTTTATATGATCAGGGAAATCCTCAGTGTCTATTAATATCCTTATAAATTACAGAAATGAGTACATTATATTCAGTATTTTAATCATATTCCCAGTCTGATTTGACAGTAAGGAAATCTTCAACAATCTTCTTCCAACACTGTCCTGGGCATAGTAATTTATGTGTGAAGAAAGACTTTAAGCATTTTAAATTCAGCCTACTTGCAATGCTTTTTGCTGCTGCAGCTATTCCAGAAGAATGAAAGAAAAAAAAAGACAGTTGTTTCACTTATCATTTTGTTTTCATGGAGGATAATATTCCACCTACTGAATTCTAACTATTTTGCTTATGCCAATACATATTCATAAAAGTTTTAAAGTTATAGGTTCTTCACCTACCCCCCTTTAGTAAGAATAGTTTAAACAGACTTCCTCTTGTTATTGCACATTTCCATGATCTTAATGTTGTAGTTCAAAGGGGAAGTATTTCCTGTTCATAAAACTGATTTACATTTACTTTATTTTAATATAAATACTCAGTAAAACTAATGTCCGTAAGTGATTCTGCACAGAGCAACATTAAGGGGGTAATTCACGATCCTCCGAAGTGAGGTGCGGAGTGTTCGCCTCATTTTGGAATGACTGAGATGCGCTCGCTGATGTCCTGCACATGGACATCAGCGAGCGCTTTAAAGGGATTCCAGTCTCGGCGAGAGCATAAGAGTTGCCTCTCCGAGACTGGAATCCCTTTAATGCGCTCGCTGATGCCCGCGTGCAGGACATCAGAGAGCGCATCTCAGTCATTCCGAAGTGAGGCGAAGACTACGCATCTCACTTCGGAGGATAGTGAATTATCCACTAAACCTACATATTTTTAGTGAACACTTCAAAGCAATGCAAAGCTGTCATAATGAATACAAGGCAAAATAACATATAACTAACTCTCCCAGTTGAAACAATGTCTTCCAGCAGTCAACGTAGTATAAAATGCTTTCTTGGCTTAAAGAACCAATAAAAGAAAAATGCTAAAATTGCTATTTGGATTGGCATGGCTCTTATCTCTTTGTATTACTTTAAAAAAAAAAAGACATATTTGAAGTTAAATTCCTGCTTTTTATTAGTTTATATTCTCTTTCTCACTAAAGAGAAATGTAAGCCTATAACCAGTTTGTATTTGCCAAGTTTGACTACTTAACTCCTAGGGGAATTTTTACTAAGGTCATTTCGACCTATTTGCCCATATTTATGGGTATGAACTGAGGAGAAATAAATCAGTGAGGGTGAGATCCTCTATTTTCCTGTTAGACACACTTTTTCTTCCCATTCTTACAAGTATTACTTTGCCACTACCTAGCATTATTTTTGACTACCGTATATAAAAACTGACCTCGACTTATACACGAGGTTGACTTATACTCGAGTATATACGGTATGCTCTTTCATATACCCATATATTAAAGCAAATTCCTGTTATCCTCAAGTAAATACTGTATATTGCCCATATCAAATGATTCCACATGAGAATTTCAAAATACTTGTCCTTGCCTTTAATCAATCTATAGCGTATAGTAATGTGTATTAGTACAGAAAAAATGGTTCACTTTTATTTTAAAGACCACTACTTCAGATAAAAGAACTGTGCAAAACCAGAAAAAAGGTCCATGTAAATAATAATCTTATGAACACTGCATATGTTTGACAACAAAAAATAGTAATGTAATGTTTATCAATGTGCCAAAAATTCTGTCAAATTATTTAAAAAGGGAAGATTTGGAGCTGATTATTATCTTTTTGGAAATTCCTGTGGTAATCTACACAGCACAAACAATTCATAACACCAAGAATATGAAAAATCCCATTTGACTTGGCTGCTATTAAACAAGACTTGTAAAAAAGAAAAAAAGGTATCTTCCTAATTTCAATCAAAGATGATTGAAATCAGGAGCTTTACCGCTTGCTATTTTATCTTTACTGATAGCAGTCATGTTGTATGTCTTGGTTAACAAACCCCTCCTAGTCCTATTGCTTTCTGTGGAGCTTTAGATAATACATATTTATGAAGTGCCCCAGAAAGCACAATTTTAAAGTGTAATTACATACTTCCTAAACACCATTTAAAACTTTTACGTTATACTTTACATATAGCAATTGTAAATGTATTAGGGCAATTTTCATTTTTAGTCCTACTGTTCTTTTAAATGAAGTGATTTTTCACAATCAGCTCTCTTATCTCAAGTTACACCTCCTGTTGCAATCACCAGGCTGCAAGCAATCCTTTAATCAAATCTTGCCATTTATGGATTGATTCAGTTTATTGCACTTATTCTAATGAACTCACTCGCACTGCCAGACCATTCATGCATTCACTAAGAATTCTGCTTTTCAAGGAAACCTACACTTTGTTCCAGTTAAGAAATCTTTGACCATCCAGAGTTTACTAAACAGAACTGACTGCTGCAAGCAGTTACCACAAACTGAATCCCCTGCGATTTCAGCAATTTAATATTATTTAAACACCTGATACAACTTTCCTGTTCTTTAATTAGAAGGTAAGCTTTTGTAAGAAGCTTTCTCGCCCTTTTGCTTTTTAAACTTTTATGTTTTAGTGCCATAAAATGAAAAGTTTTTAAAAAATAGCATTATTTGCACTGATTTCCTAACTCAAGCACTATTAATATATTGGTCCTCAGTCTAGGCAGCAGTGATGATAATAAGGTTTGGATCTCTGTCATAAAGCAAGGCAGGACTGTTTTGTATATTTGTAACAAGGCAAACAGGAAATGAGAATCGGAAAAAACCTTTCACACCTCAAGCACAAACAGCGACTAAAACTTTATTTCATAATACATCTAAATTATTATTTAATCAGTCCAATAGTTATTTGCCCAAATAACTAATGTTTATGAATACATGATTCTTTTTATTATACATTATGTGTTTTTAATTTACAGTCATTTTCCTATGGAAGACTCTTTTCCCTCTTCCAGTATAACATACATGTATCTCTGCCTGGAGTTGAACCAAGACCTACTGCTTGTTGCATAGCTTCCTTACCTCTACTCTAGATTAGCAGTAGGAATGTGAGTTATTTGTATAACCTAATTGAAGAAATAGCATTTGATAAGTGGGTCGACTAATAAGTAATCAAACAAACCTCTGTTTCCTGGTAAATTCCAAATGCTCCGAAGGATGATGTAGTGTAGAGTACAGAGTGAAAAAGTGAACAATGACTTTGTGAGTAACAAAACCTTAGCATCAGCTAATAAAACTATTTTACCGCCTGTTGTGCTGTAACCACATTAAATCAGCTCCTTTTAGATTCTGGCTAAACAAGTGCAATGGTGCACGTCAAGCTATTTATTTGATTTAATCTCTGTCTCATTTTATATTCTGTAATTTCACTAGCTTTTGCAATGAACAGAAGTAAATGCACAGGAGCTGAGTGAAGTTTTGTGGAAGCAGGGGGTAACTGTAGCCCTGCCATTTCTATGTTTTGGAGGCTTTCCTACGGCATTTGGTTTCATCCTGCTTTCATTATTTATGACAATTGGTGTACCCACACCATCTGTTTATTTGGAAATATTATATTCCCATAACTGCTAAATTATGGTCGACTGCTGTGCATATCACTGCATGTGACTACTGCTCTGTGTTCTCTGGATGGGTGTATAGCGCTCTACAGAGTGCCATCTAATCGGCTGCTTCTCCACATATTCCCCACTGCTGGTTCTAGCTGCCAGCGCAACATTTATTCATATCAATTATATTATATTTTGAATTATAGGAATATGGAGTTTGGGATTAAAAAAAGAGTACAAAGGTTTTGACATTCTCAAAACAGACACATTCCATAAATGAAGACTTTGGAATACTTTTAAAAATAGAAAACATGTTTATGAATTTTGATGGTCATTTACTGGAGGCATTAGGAGCCACTGTAATGGGAATTGAATCACACCAATGTCATTTATAGTATAACTGAGGAGAGAGAGCAAATAAAAAGGTGATGCTTGCATTCAGTGGGGAGAAAGCTTTGCATTAAAAAAGAAAGTCTGTAATGAGAAATTAAAATGCAAAATAAAAATGAATTTATGATATCATTAAATGTCTGTTGCCTCGCAATAGATCATATTTTTAAAGTCAGCAGAAGAGATGATGAATACTGAAGGGGTCATTCAAACGAAAGACTATGAATGGAAGTTCTTGCAAAGGAGAAACTACACAGCTTGCAAGTATTAAGTGGAGTTGAACTACAATTCCAACAGACTTTGTAGTGGGATAACAAATTTTAAAACAGATATTTAAACTGAATTCTCTGAATATTCATTTATGATGATTTGACTGAGGGAGGAGGAACTAGGATTAGCAGCAGCTGAAAACCTTTGCTTCAAATGCTTGTTTTTGTTTAACTGCAATGACTATTGTGCAAAATCAGTAAACCTAACACTGTAGTTTTAACACTTGTTGTACTTGATATAACAATAAATAGACTTTAATAACTAGGATTGTTAATAAGATCTGTTACTCTGAGTGCTTCGGAAAAGAACTGGGAGAGGGAGGTCTGTGGGTATTAGAAAGTCCCACTGAGCAGGCACCTAGCTAAGCAGGCTAATATTTTACTCAATGTGCCCAATAACTACTGGCACTCCCACTAGTTTGGCCTTTACTTATAGGAAGGTTTTCATTAATTTGTACCTTAGAATGAAGGTTATTTAAAGTCCCGCAGAACAGGCATATAACAATTAAGCTCCTGCCTCACCAGTGTGCTCATTTACATTCGGTACACTTTACTGTGAGGCCCTGCTTCCAAATACTGGTAAGCTTCTTGGAACCTCCTGAGGGCCATTTAAAGTCCCGTAGAAGGGGCATTTAACAGGTCTTTTCTCTACCTGTGTGCTCAATCAGCTTCAGCAAACCTTAATGTGATGTTCAGCTTCCGTGCACTGGAAAGCTTGCGTGAACCTCCACCTGACATAGTTTTGCTGACAGCTGATATCTTTGTGACCTGTCGGCAACTCTATTACTCTGTAAGGTGGTAATTGATAAATATAAGTAATCAAACTTACACTGTATCTACATTAACAAATTGTTCTAATATAAGTCATATTACCGTATGATTACCCTTTGTGTCCCTCATAATCAGTGTGCCTGTACCTAGCTTATCTCTTGTACCTTATTGGTTCATATTTCACTTAACTAATTCTTTGAGGTGCCATTATAATATGTACTTCGTTATTACCTACAACATTGACATTATTGGTGCTAACTAATTAAGGGAACATGATAGCAGTTTCCTACTTCTGTTAACTAATGCAATCTATATGATTTAGTTAATTTGTATCCAGCATTGGTCCACAGGCCTCTCCTTACACTTAAAGTTACAAGATCCTTCATATAATCTATTCTTAAAGAGACACACACCTATATACTCTTTATCAACCTTATTTGATTTCACTAGGTCACATTTAATTCTCTTCTATACAGTACTCACCTTTTATGGAGACTTAATACCTCTTATCTCAGTCCTAAATCCTGAGTAATTTTTCTGAACTCTTTACTCTGATTGTGGTTAATAGAGTATAGTTTCTTCATACTTACCTTGATAAAGTTCCCCAGTAAGAGTGAAATGTACGTCGGTATATACTGGGGGATTTATAGGACTCTCCTTTCCCCCAACTCTATCATCTAGATACTGACACCTTGTGTCTACCATTTTTTTTTTCACTTAATTTGAATTGATCATTTATGAAATTACTGTTTTATCAATATATTATTAAAGGTGAAGTTTTATTTTTAGCATTTCCATTATTGACCCATCCTAGTGTGCAGGTGTTTTTCCCTTCAGATCCCTTTCCCGGGTGTCTAATTTTGATTACAAGGAAGGACATTGTCACCACTTTGTCATATTTTGGTGGAAACTATTGTTACCAAAATGAAAGATGTCTACATTACAAGTGTTATTTACATCCCTTGCTATCAACAATATTCTTAATTAATGTTGTCACTTGGTCACTATATTTTCTTTGTCTTTTGAGTCAGCTTATGTCAACCCGGCGCCTTGTGCTATTAGCCTCTCACTTCACTACTTTGATCTGGTAAAACAAACAGGTAAAGACGGAGCAGTACTCCTTGGCAAATCTATCATTTTGATGCACTCTGTACCTTGATAAATAGCCTCAATGTGATGCAAAGAGGTGCATAAGTACACAACTGTAGTCATGTGACAGGTTGCTTGTGAATTCCTGAAATCATAGAGTTTGATAAAAATACAAAATAAGAGAATGCTCAGCTCCACTTGACTGTTCAGACTTTGATAAATACCCCCTCAGTCCTCTGGAAAACTTATTTGTAGCCTCTAATTGTAGCGAGATGCTTTTCTATTACCTTCTATGCTGTATCTTTGCAATCATCCAATATATCCTTGCATGTCAAAAATAGGATCTGTTTAGACAAAGGTGGGCATGTTGTTAAAAGAAGGGGTTTAAATGAGCTTGTCTTTTCCAGTGTAAGATTAGCACATTGTGTCTGCCTTGAAACAGTAATAAATTATACTGTATACTAATTTGTTTGCTACAGTTTTTAACTATATCAACAAAACTATGCCATTGAAGGCATTGTTTGTATAGCATAGAAATAGAAAAAGTCCTCAATAAACATTATAGTATTAACCCTTTACAGGAGGATAGTGGAATTTCACCCGTATGCCTTGTGTGCTTGTACTCAATGACATGGTTATCACAGAGAGATGTATTCTGTATAGAACTGTTAGATAGTTGATGGCTGGGAAACGGATATGTTGCTAAGGAAAAAACAGGCCTAAAGTTTGTTGAGTGCACATAGATTAAAGAGGCGAACAACCATTTGTGTAATGTAAGTACAAATTGCTATAGTTAGTGGACTTGTAGTGACTTTTTTGTCACTTAGAGCCAGTGTAGTAGGGCAGAAAAGGCCCTAACAAGGAGTAAGTAAAGTATCACTCTCAAAAAGACAGGAGGTTACAATATTTTGCCCTTGATTGACTAAACTGTGAATTAATCTGTTGAATTCATCTTGCTACAATTTGAGTCACATCTCCAAAATAGTCACAAATTCACTTCTCATAATATATATTAATTGATAGTTCAGAGCAATGCCAGTCTAAGTCTAGCATTAGACAAAGGAGGGGTACAAGTTATACCTAGTACTGATTCACTAGCTGCTGTATAAACCTGATCATGTACAATAAATACAATCAGACACCAGAAGATGGGAACCTTCCCCCACCCCCCAGATAATAAAGCCTAATCCTATCCCAATAGAATATAGCATAGTTTGAAATAACACCACATGATTTACACTGCTGGCACTTATGTAAAGTTTGCAGTCTATGTTGACGGCTTATAACATTAATATTAATAACATAAAATCCTTATGTTATAATTATATTGTTGGATCACTAATGAGATTATTAGGCCGGATTAATGAACTAGCACTAATAAATATTTAATGGCGTTCCTTTTTCTAGGAAGTACCAGTGAATAGCCTCCAGTGCTGTTGAGAGCAGAGACCCTGTTATTCTGTCTGCCTTTATTCTAAATGCTGATTAATATAGTTAGAGATTTCTGAGAAAACAGATATTTAGGTATGTTTTGGGCTTATTTGACTTCCACAGGCGTCTTTATTTAGCAGTCATTTTAAAAGCCTCAATTCATTTAATTATGGAAACAAAATTTAGCAAACCTGAAGAGTTCCATTAGAAATCAATTTGCAAGAATGTTTCTTAATACAATGTTCTATTTGTAAGTGTTCCAGCACTGGACCAAAGTCAACCCCTTGAACATCCACTGATTACTTACTCCAGTCTTCTCTCTGGATAACAAATGTATTAATCTTTTAATCATAACCATTCAAAAGGAATTCAGACATGCATTTCCCAGTGGGCTCCTAGTGGATGTTAAGTATACAATACCCTATTAATGATTGTGATGATCGTAATCATTCCCTAATAACAAAATTTCCCAGTAGGGTAGAAATGATTATGTCTGCACACAATGATTGTCATTCTGCTCCTGGCACAACTAGTTCTCTCTTCATTTCCTGTCTGTATTACTCATAATATTTATATCAATCATACATGCAGAAATGATTAAGAATAAGCTATGTTTTATCAGTAGTTGCTATATCTCAATTGTTGATGTTGTACTTACATAGATAGTAATTTATATACTAAACATTATAAACCTCTTCTTGATGAATTGATGCACTGTGTGGGAAGGAATTAGGAAAAAGCTTGAGTTACATGGAACATAGCATTCATTTATAAATTCATACTACCTCCTAATAATGTCATTATATATTTCTTCTACCCCAATGTCAAGAAAAGCAAGTCAGAAGCTTAGCAATGCCTAAACTCCTAAATTCTATTAATTCTAAGGAAGAGTAGCTTTCATTTTTACTGCTGTGAATGATTTTTTACTAAAATATTGAGATGGAACCAACTAAGACAGTGATGCTCAATCTATGGCCCGCGGGCCATATTCGGCCATCGGTGTTGAGCTGAGGTATATTGCGGCTATCTGCCCACACCCGGAAATCTCCTGCCACCGTAGCTCCTGGGATATGTGACTTTACCTAAATAAAGTCGCATATCCCAGAAGCTCCGGCAGCAGGATACCTCAGGGAAGTGGGCAGATAGCCACATCATTCCTCAGCTCCGCACCACATATCCCAGGAGCTTCCGGGAGGTGGGCACAAAGACAAGAGGGTGAAGCAGGACTGCGACCTATAAAGTTGCATATCCCAGGAGCTCCGGTGGCAGGCAGCCACATTATTCTCAGCTGCACCAAAGACAAGCTGGCACACAGGTACAGGGGAGACTTTGAGAACAAATAATGAGAATATTGTCACAGTTGCAACTTTATTATGTAAAATTGTCACAGTTGTAACTTTAAAATTTGTCACAACTTTGAAGTGGACCGTGACATGCGTGTTGGAAATTTATATGGCCCGCAGGCCAAAAAAGGTTGGGCATCACTGAACTAAGAAATAAAAAAGCTTCGGGAGCTCTAGGGCAGTATGATGGACACTGGACATTGCACTTTGATGTAAACTCAAACAGGGAACATATTGTTCATGTTCTATGGTTAGACCTAAAAAGTAGCATTTTAATATGTGGCTAAAGAATCTCTAAAAGGAAGGCATGAAAACTCATGCCATCAACTGCAGTCTTTTTTTATATTTATTTATCTTTTAAATATCACTGATATATTACGCAGCACTTTACTGAGATTCATCATTCACTGTCCCATAGAGCTTACAATCTAGTTTCCCTATTCAGTCACACACAGGTACAGGTTTGCTTGGATTGTGGGAGGAAACCCACGCATGTGTGGGGAGAGTATACAAACTACATACAGATGAAGTCCAGGGTGGAATTGAACCCAGAACCCTGCTCAAGGTAACAGTGCTAACCACTGAGCCATCACACTGCCCTAAGAACAGTACATAACATGCCAGTTTTCTTTAGTAAATTATTTTTAAAAAAATCAATCTTCTATATTAATCTTCCTAAGTGTAAAAAATCAACATAATTTATAATTCAGGAAAGGTGGAATGAGGATCAAAGATGGAATAAAGCTTTGCATACTTACAGTGGCAGAGAGAACAACTACTACAAACCAAACATGTATCTGACTTCAGTACTACAAAAATACACAGGTTTGTGTTTAGTGGATCCACTATAAATAATAAACAACTCTTTAGAAACAGGAGAGACTAGTAGTATATGGATATGTGTGCAGCATAGTCTCCATCAGTCAGAAGGAAAAAGCAGTTTTTTACTGCACCTCTATACTTGGGGGAATATTGTAAGGTTGAATACATGGTTGGGGGATAGAGTCCCTAAAGTCAAAAAGTTTTTTTGACTAGTTAATTCAAGAGAAACAGACTTTTTTGTCAATATTGCTGTTTTTGCCTATTTACAAAGCTGTTCAAATCAAATTTTAGCAACCATAAGTGTTTGCCTGCTTCAGATTGGCGTAAACCTATAATTCCATATGGAGTTGGTCCTGTCCCTTAGCCAAAGTTGGACAAAGTTTTTCCTCTACAAAGGATTTTTGCTCTGTAAATTTAAGGGAAACCTAATATAAAAACACCACAAAGTGGGCCACTTTGATCAATATTTATCGATAAAAATATTTCCCCATCAAAATAAATTGTTATTGATCCTATATAAATCAGGGAAAGTGAAAAGTACAGGGAAATGGAGTCTAATCAGTCAGCACACTGAGGAGCATGAATAACAGCACACTGCAAATTCTAGGATTCTAGGTGTCATGCACACTATACTAGCAACTAGGGGATCCTGGTGGAAACTCAAATGCAACCATGTTCCCTCTGCAGAAATCAGGCTCTGATTTAACTTTACTGTGCAGTGCAGTGTAGTTCAGTGAAGTGTAGTGCAGTGTACACTGTGTTCATCTGCGAAACATGAAGTTTAGTTTAATTCTGTTAAAATGAACTACTGCAACCTGTTGGCCAGTACCTTTTTGGTGCTTTCACCCTAAAAACTCTATTCTGTTCTGTTTGACAAAAATGCATTTGTCCCACAGACAAAGCTGTGTATCTTTACAGCATCATAATTACAGCAGTATCGTGCTGCTATTGAAGTGTAGGCGTACGTAAACAGCTGGAATCTCTGTTAATCCTTTTATTTCCACATCATTTGTCCTGTGGCTGCTATTTGACTTATTTAAAATAATGTGACAGTATCCTGAAAATTCCACCCATTTGTTTTATTTTCACCACCATGTACTATTTTATATAAGTGAGTTATCCAGTTCAATAAAAAATAGTTTTTAAGAAACTAATAGGAACGTTAATCACTGCAAGGTAAGGTTTATAAATCTCATTTATAGAGATACTGCAGACAATAATGCTATTCACTTGAATGAACAAAGTAAAACATTCTACATACTCCTGCTATGTGAGGAGCAATGCAAGTACTAGCCTGGGTTGCATAGCTGCTAAAGGGTAAGGGAACAAGGTCAATACTAATCTTACAGGATGTAGATTGCCTTCTGCAGACAAATCAATTTGTTTTTACATAAGGGGCTTATTTGACAACTGTCAAATAAAATTTATATCACTTTGGGTCACTGTGCTTTGACAGATGCAAATTTTCTACTCCTTATTCACTAAATGGTGGATCCCTTGCCTAAATGGCACTGGATGTGAATTCTTGTGTGGTTTGGAGTAATCAGTTAATAGTAGGATGTGGATTACTGTGTAGTGATGCAAATTCCACCAGTGAAGTGCAATAACATCATCCTCAAAATGTCCCACTAACTTTATTAGGTGAATAATAAATCCCTCTTATGTCTCAATATCCCTAGTTCATGTTGTCACTTTTGAATGAACAGTCACATTATGCCATACAGGAGCCCAGCCATCAACCCCCTACTTTTCCACTTTGATCTTACACCTTGGTGAAATTACTACTTCTTAATGAATAACTGAATTATGTGTGTACACAGAGCTCCGTAAGTCTACAATCATCATTAGCATCTAAATTGCACAGGAAATTTGCTGCATTGCAAGAGTTTTCCAGATTCTCAAAGCTGGGGAAGTGGCAAATGAAAGCAAGTTCGAATCAATTCATCGCTGTTTAGACTTTTATGAATAAGCCCCATATATATAATCTTCTTTCCATATTCTATAGAATGTTACTGAATTTCTACCATCCATTTCCAGCACTCCTTCCTAATATCCATCTGGTTTTAATAGACATTATCCACAGGCTCACCATTCTATGTCTTTTAACTGAATCAGGGAAGGCAATGTATAAGAAAAACCTAACCTAATTTTAACTGATTGTTTTACTTGTATGTGAATTCTATCTCATATTAGATGCCAGAATCCTTTTTTTCCTTCCTGTGTTGCTGGATATCTGTACCCTACAGTTCAAATTTATAGTCAAAAGAAAGAGTTCTGTCAGCATCCACAATCATTCCAAGAGTTAACAGGAAGAGTTATCTTTAATCCAAAACAACAGATAATCTGTAGATTAAATCATAAATCCAGGAAGCAGAATGTTGCATGTTGCAGAATGAGGGGCCCTGTTTCCCGGACCCATCTCCGTTCATAATTTTTTAATTAATTCATGATTTTGAAGTAGATTTGCCTGCTAGGATATGTATATCAGCTACTTATCTACACAGTCAACTGAGAATACACAGCTTTCTTACAATTTTGTAAAACACCACAGGTCAATCTCAGGATGCTCCAAGGTGAAATCTTTTTACAAGCAAAATATATAGCTGTGGATTTAAAGTGCACCTGTCACCTCAAAACTCTAATACTAATTTAGGTTCTACTAATGAAATAAACATTTTTGTAAATATACTGTATATGTATTTGAAAAAATGAACCATTATACAGCATTTCTCTCTGTCATCTTCCCTGTCATCCCGACTTTTCTTTCTGAGTCGGGTTGGGCAGTGCTAAATAATGATTGACATTATCAGGTTAAATCATGATCTAGCAGGGATCTGATTGGAGAAGCTATAATAGCAATAATCATTTAGCCCCAATCAACCTGACTCCAGAAAGAAAAGCTGGGCTGATGGAAGATGACAGAGAGAAACGCTGTATAAAGGTACAATTTTTAAATCAATTAATATTTACAAAAATGTTTACTACATCAGTAGAACCTAATTTAGTATTAGTTTTGAGGTGACAGGAGCACCTTAAGCAATGAAAGCAAAAATGGTTTTCAGCCATAGTATTGTTCTGACCAGAAACACAAAGAATGTTTAACAAAGCTTATGTTAAATGATTAAATGCTAGTCCAAATAATGTATAATTTAATGCTACAGTCCAATGGATACAAAGGGTATGCAAGTAGTCCAGGGTTTCTACATTTGATTTGATTTGATTGTTTTCTATAAAACCAAGAGTAAATACAAATTGCATATGTCCCAGTTGTAAAAATATGGTATTCTTATAAATGTATGTATATCTTGTAATTTCAGTGTATGGCTAATTTTGTGAAGAATAACTATAATTATTAGTTTTATAATCATCCTATGTATGTGTGAAAAACTGTTAGACTTTAGCATGTGGACAAAATATGAATGGGGATACACTGATATTCTATTGATACCATGTTAAGCAAAACTTATATGGTAAGATATCATTGATCAGTGTGTCAAAAATGACAATATTCAATATTCTCTCTCCAACTGGGTTTTAATAAAGCTACAAATCTCTGAAATACTTGACCACACCAGCATTATATAATGGTTAATTCAATAATTCTGGCTGTCAGACCAGCAGATCAGTTCATATGCATATGCCAAATTGTCCAAATATCTGGTTGCAATGTTCTTATTTGAAGTGCATATCTGATTTCATAAATTATTTTATTAAGGAATTAAATTATATGAACAAAAATATTTCTAAGTTAACATATTATTTACAAATGTTTGAGATGTATTCACATGATCATTTTTATGACTTACTTGGGTGTGTGAGACTCATCCACTCGATGTCCTACTTGGAACTCATGAGATTTGCTCCGATGCAGTGATGTGAATCCTGGAATGAGATGAATGAGTTTTCGGGATGAAGGTGGCGGTGTGCCTGGTGGTTTCAGCTTGTTCCTCCTTCTCACAGGAGGTGTACCAGGGGGTGTCATTGTAGTAACTATGTTTGGGGTTCGTGGTGGGTTGTTGTGTGCATTATGTCTCTGGCGAGGGGATGGTGGTAAGGATCTATGGCCAGTCTCAGAAAGTTGGCACAAGCCTGGGTGAGCTTCAACAGTCAATCTATCTACGTTTGTGTACATGGAGCCATGGGCCACTGGCAAATGGCAGTAGTGCTGGATACATTTTGACTGTACTTTAGGGCTTTGGGACAAGTGGGTCCGTATCCACTGGACAGTCTCCTGCTGAGTGACTGGGTTATTTTCCTTCCCTGATTCTGTTGCCGGCCACTGAATTGCCCAATCTTGCTTGGAAAGGCTGTTCCCTACAAGCAAGAGATAAACAGAAAGGAAGATTAAACCAAAGGTGGATAGAGATTCTCATAAAAGGCATTATTTACAGTATATGAAATCTATGCAATTTTCAAAAGCTATGCGAAGCCGTGTATTAATAATGGACATATTGTCCTTGGGTGACCTGTGCTATTTTAGCCTTATTGCTAACTGAAGCCTTAAAGGCAATTTCTGGACATTAAATCTGTTCACTTTGATGTTCACAGATTCTGTGTTCCCTTTCTGTTGTTTTCTAAATAAAGCATCAGAAAAACAAACATCATGCTGGGAAAGATTGTCAGTTTTAGGAAGCCCCACTTTATAAAATTAGTTTCATGAAAATCACCCAAATCTACAAAGTATATTTGCACTATTTCTAACATAACATGTCTATGAGCTGCTTTGCTTTTCCATTTGGCAAATGATGCAGAAAAGCTGCCATTATACGTAATATTTTATGTACAACAAGTTACTGCTTGGGGCTTATGGCTTGACCTTTATGGCTATACACAGTGCCCATAAAGATAAAGTTATAATATTACTGTTTTTTTTTTTCAATGTAATAGCCCTATTTCAGCAGTGTAAGCTGAAGGCACAGTTTTAGACCCAGTAATTTGAAGCACCTCTTTGCAACACTTGATATTTTTATTAACCCAGTAGCAGAAGCATAGACTTTCCTTTCATGGTATACATAGCTACCATGTCTGTAACCATACCAATGGTGCATTGTTGCTTAAATAGAGTAAGTGAGCCAGAAACACTGGATTTTCATATAATTATTCCTCATCCATTTGTGTTTGTCCAACAACCTCATATTGCATTTAGAATAATATAGTAATATACATATGTAAACTTTTCATATTAAATAGATTTTATGTACTATTACTACTGTCTGTCTCTCTGTTTACCTGTTTCTAGGTTTATGTCTGTTTATATATTTATCCATCTATATGTCTATGTCTCTATTTATCCTGTCTATTCATCCCTCTAATCTGTCTATCCCTTTTTTAATACTTACATTTTATACCCTGACAATATGAATCAATTAAAATAAAAAAGGGAAATGTCACCAGATGTTGTGTTTTTGGTCATTGGGTTTGACACTGTTGAACAGTAGCATAAATTGCAACAATAGATTTTACAGTTATTTCAATGGTAGACAATTTTAAGTCCATTTGAGTAAAATGTCACCAGAATATTACTTGATATTATTGATGAAAACTTCAAGCCCACATTTGCAGCCTTATAGATGGGCTTCATATTCATGCCAGTATGCCTTGGTGAATTATGACTTTGACATGTAACACATGACATATACCTGCAGTGACTGGACCTAAGCGTGCAAAAATTCACAGCTGGTGTCATTTATTAAACTGTGAAATTCACAACATAACAGTAAATAATGTACTTTTCTGAATAAACTAAGTTGACAAAGTGCTATTTGTGGCAATTTCATGCATCTATAGGACAATTCACAGTTTGATTAAAATTCCCCCACAACATGTCCAGAAGTTTTTTGAGCATTTTACCCTACTGTAGAAGCCTTATAGGTATGATGGTTTGACAAAATCTATTCATGAGACTTGGGAGGATTCTGTCACTTTGGTAAGACATGACATTTTAATTGGAAATACTATTTGGTGCAGAGAAAAGCATGTTCAGATCTGGATTATTTGCTAAAAAGTTTTTTCTTTTCCTCAACTTTTTTAATCTAAATGTTCCTTTTGCCTTCTAAACCATCAATCCAAAACTATCCAGCTAGACGACAGTGTAGTGCACCAGAGCAGTCACCAAGACCTATAATCCAGTGCCCTGAGATTGGCTGCCTGCTATCAAGAAAAAAGCTACCTCCTGTCAAGCCCAGTGAATGCATAGCCTCTAGCAGGTGGACCTGGATTCAGTGATGGTTTCCACTATCTATGATGCTAAAATAAATGAAAAAATATAACACCCCACCAGATGTAATATCCTGCACTGGGCAAAGTTAAGCAAAGGTATGTTTTTGGTCAATGTTTGTTGAATCCATTCAGGTGTATATCTACTGTACATTGTAATAATTTAATCTCACAGAGATTAAACTACTGAGACTATCCTCCTGGTGTGCCAAACTGTGCCACCTTTCTGGCATCCTCTAAAACAAGCAGAGTTTACTGTGGGATATATTTCATGAAGCATGGAGGGAGCAAAGTGTATTCTGTGAAGTAATTTGAAGATGTTTTCCAGCACTCATTCCAAACTTTTAGTGTAAACTGGCACTTTCTCTCTTATTTCCATTTGAACATGTAAGATCTTTTAGTCTTAGTGGCAGGTTGTGTAAGGGTTGAAAAGAGTGCTTTGCTGCTCATGTAGTTCCTTCTTAGAACAGATGGGTTTCTAGCCAATCCCCTATGTTGTCAGATGTCAGTGGTGATGTTGGAAGCAGGGAATCTAAATACCAACAGTGGTCATAAATTATCTGCCTGATGTACATTGTCAATCCATGTGTCCTGGTGTCCACCTGCTCTGTGATTGTAATATCATTCTGATTCTGCAATCAGTGGATCTGATCTGGATCTTTACCATTCTTGCTGTTAGTACTGCTGGACTTAGAGTGCTGCTTCTCCAATCTACAGCACTATATCTCAGCCTCAGTGAGTGTCAGCTCAGCTGCCCAGAGTTATAGTTCAGTTCTCAGTGGTTCTTACTGATTGCCTGGCTGCTGTGAATACTTCTTCTTATGCTGCACCAAGGGACTTTTTGTGTTAAAGGCCCAAACAGCTATGCATTAAGCTATGCTACCCCTGTGTTATAGCTTCACAGATTTGGTGTTACTATTATAGTTTTGCAGTTCCTGTTACTCCACCAGTAAATCCTTCAGTGCCTCTGCCAGCTGTCTCCATGTGGGTTTAACCTGAGGGCAGCAACCTAGGAGTTCCTAGCAGAAAAGACCTTGCAAGAATTCAGGGTGACATGAAAGGGCTCCTTAGACTCCAGCCTCAGAGTTGACCTGCCCCATCCCCAATGTGGTAAGAGAATCCACTATCCTCTGTTACTCTTCCCTATTTCCGTTTGCTTATTGAAAGAATAAATTCGATGTTTCAGGGGCATAGCTCCACCTTTCATTAGGTGATAACAGTGAGAGTGTAATCAAACTTAAATAGGTATCGTAACCACTAGTGTTCACAACATAGTGTTACTCTAATGATACAATATTCAAAACGTGTTATATGGGTAAATTGTATATTGTACTATGAGATTAACACTATGTTGTGAACAATAGAAGAATGGCAAAGCTATCATCCTCCAAAATGCTAAGACACTCCAATAAAGCACTTATAGAGATAACATTGGAGCTTGGGCTTCTCATTTATTAATGCTTATTCAGAAAGCATAAACATCTGGATTGGGGTGCCCAGAAAAGGTCCCTACAGAGAAAACAATCTTTGTGAAAGTACCCCTGTTTCAGTGTGCCTTAGTGTCTCAAGAGGCCTCACAGGCTCCTGATGCAATATAGCACCTCCAGTGGTGCCCTGGTCTTGTGGTTCCCAATGACAGCTGTAATATTAATCCTGGGCTACATGGGTATTTCAAACACTCAATATCCATTATCTTTAGTGACCATTCTTGGTTACAGGTCAGATGATTTTTTTTGAGAGGTTCCTGATTTGTAATTCACAGAAATGCTATTTCACCATTATTAGTTTGTTCTATAATGTAAAAAGGTGGAGAGCTGTAAGACTTGTTTAACCCTTTAACTACCAGCCGATTTTTTTGTTTTTTTTTTTGTTCACCACTTATTCCCAAGCTGTTTTTAAGCATTTTGCACTGTTTGTGTTTCACTGATGTTTTTGCAGGGAAAGCAATGTAATTTCCAGGAAAATTGTATATTGTTTTTTTCAGCACACTTTGGGCTTTAACATGCAATGTCTGATTTGTCATTATTTTTTTGGATTCCTTATTATTTTGGGTGAAATATGTAAAAAAATTTAAAAATTTATATTTTCTCTTAAAACTGTCTCCATTTTTAACAGAAAAATTATGTTTTCTTGGTAAAACTATACTGTTTTTAAAAGCCCCATTCCTCCTGATTACAACAATACCACCCATGTATCAGAAGACACCCTTTCCTAGCCAGTAGATACCCCTAATTTAAATTAGTGATTTTCAATATTTAAATAAAAAAATCTACCTAGTATGTACACCTTGCAGTTTTTTTTAAAAAAAACAATTCTTTACCTTGTGAATATCCCCCACAAAG
>WMED01005359.1:0-19605 GCA_019650415.1 Pipa parva
ATCGTGGCTTTAGCCAATAAGGCTATGACTCTCTCTTTGGTAGATGACATAATCTCTTTAATTGGTGTCAGAAGGTCCCTTTATAAAAGAGTCCTGTCAAACACCTAGTGACTGTAATTTTACTGGCTCCATTAACAGCACAAATGAAACAAATCTTAACAATATACCGAGGGCTCATTACAACTCCTAGCTTCAAGAAGACAAAGCCTCCTGCGTTGATACTTAAGACACTGGGAATTTTTAATAGTTTACCCATAGTGTTAAGTCATGAACTGTTAACCTTATAAGTAAAACTCTAATAGGTCATATTCAGTTAATCCCCCCTGTCAGAACTACCAGGTGTAACCCTACAGTTTAATTGACTGCTTTATAGATTAATGGAAAAGAAAATGAATTAATTAATTCCAGTTTTTGTTTAAATAATAAATTAGAGAAGAATGTGGTTATATTGAATCTATGCACTTGTGTCTGTATTTGATTGCGCATCAGATATGCATTAATCGTTTCATGTAAACTGTTGCATATGCTATAAAACTATGACTGTTTTTTAACACCTTTGGTTTTTTTTTCATTCAGATTTCTTATACAATTGAAGTTTTGCGGTATTCATATTTGTAAATATAGAATAGAAAACATTGTGCTAAAAGTTATTCGCTATTCAAACTTTTTTCCTAGAGTACAACTGTTCAGACAAATGTGTAAAAAGTGAGTAGAGTGGTGTAATGATTTCAGTGAAATTGATGAAAATGTGTATCATAATATCCTAATAATCTCTCTTTTACCAGTTGCTTTTATTGGTGAGTACATTTTTGTAGCAAACTGTGGTGAATAGAACATGTGCCCCTTTGATAAATACACCCTGTATATATACATACATAACCAGTATTTCAGAAGCATACATTTATATTATCAATGGACAAATGTAATAAAAGTATATCCGGGATAATGAATTGGGTAAAGTTGTTGATAATGACAAACCGCAAAGTAAAAGCTGGCTAGAAGAAAAGCAATTTTGAGGAATTGTCAAAAACTATGAAATGGGGAATTGACAGTACACAAGCCACTAAGGCCACTGTCACATAGCTTATTAGTCACCATGGAATTTTCCTACTGTGGCCAAGTGGCTTATCTCTTTCTCCATTGACTTACCTGAGTAGTGCCCTGGTGCCACTTGAAAATATGCCTGTATTATTTTTTTCAGGCAGTACAGCCATGATTCCAAGGTAATTTAATTGGAACATGTACATAATGATATGAGAATCTTGCTTATTTTGTGCATAGGAAAATACATCACTATATGCATATATAGTGAATGTAAACTACCATGCAGCTTTCTTCACCTCAGATATTTTCTACAGGCTTTGTTCATTGTTGGGTCATAAATAGATTGCGCTGGTGAAATCCTTTGCATATATAGACAATATTTCAGTCCCCTTATTTTGCTTTATAGTAAAGTGCTGATAATTAATTGACAAATGTAAACCTTATGGACTCAAGGTTTATAATTTGGCCTTAGATCTATGTAATACTGGAGGGGGGGTGGTGGTAATTCAGCAATGTGTGAAGTGAGCTCTGGATCCTTCGCATCACTTCACACATGGTGTTATGCGCTTGCTGATGTCCTGCACACGGACATCAGCGAACGCTTTAAAGGGATTCCAGTCTCAGCAAGGTGACTCGAGTGGTCTCGCCGAGACTGGAATCCCTTTAAAATGTTTGCTGATGTCCGCGTGCAGGGCATCTGCCAGCGCATAACAGCATGTGTGAAGTGATGCGAAGGATCCGGAGCTCACTTCGCATATTGCTGAATTACCCCCCTCTGAGTGTTTTGCTATGTTTACTAAAGAATAAATAAGAAATAACTGAAGTCTATGGGAATGTGGCCATATTCCTTTTATGGTTACAAACATTTCAATATTAAATGGTTTCAGGAAATCTGTAGCATTTGATCAGGGCTCCTTATTTTGATAGTACTGATAACGATCCCTTCATTTTTAATGCACTTATTACAACTACAAATTACTAGCACTTTTCTTGTTTGTTAGAGGCTTCAGTAGTTAATAAATATATAGCTGTGCAATTTCTAAAAAAGATGGAAAAGTCATACAAAATATTATATCCCTTAAGATCAGTAATTATCAAATGCAGGCAAATGTGGCTGCAAATGAAGCAAAAAATATGGAACTTTAACTTTTCGTTGAAGGTATTTTTCTGAAAGGAATTGCATATATTTTGTTGTGTATTACATTTACATATTTATATCTGCTAAAAGAAAGTTTACAAATTGTGTTTTAAGTAAAATAAAGAAACATCATAAACCAATTGTTTTGGTAAACAATATACATAAATACTTTTTGACTTAAAAAGAGAAGAGCAGTCACTTCTAAAAGGAATAGAATAATTCTTACTAAGATATTCAAGAATTCACCTGAGGAGGATTTATTAACCTTGAACAAGAAGAAGAATTCACCTGAGGAGGATTTATTAACCTTGAACAAGAAGAAGAATTCACCTGAGGAGGATTTATTAACCTTGAACAAGAAGAAGAATTCACCTGAGGAGGATTTATTAACCTTGAACAAGAAGAAGAATTCACCTGAGGAGGATTTATTAACCATGAACAAGAAGAAGAATTCACCTGAGGAGGATTTATTAACCATGAACAAGAAGAAGAATTCACCTGAGGAGGATTTATTAACCTTGAACAAGAAGAAGAATTCTACTGAGTAACTTCCCACCCCTTAATGACGCCTGGGACATGCTCAGCAAAATGCCAGTAACCACTGGTCAATTGCTTAAAAAAGATTATTTAGAGATAATAATACTAGGTAAATCTAATAAACCAGACGCTGGCTGTCAGTTTTAGAATACCTGATGAACAATGAGTTTGAACAATTCACTTTTAAACAAGAGAATAAATGAACCTAAAACAAGCAGGAGACTGGTAAACTGTTCATCCCTTGATAAATGTAACCCAAAAGGGCTCTGCAAATTTCACTAATGGATTAGCTGGGGAAAAAGAGCAATTTTCAACTACCACAACATCATATTTTTAACAGTTTTCTGGTAACCTTTTCAAACAAATGTTTTATATTTGGGTATAATATTCAGAAGTTTTGAATTTTCATTATCCCAAAGAAAAATGAATTACTAAAAGTAAAGCATGCATAATAGTAAACATAGTGACCATAACAAATAACAAAGAAATACAAGCAGTAATGCCTTCTTTAAATATTCCCCATATAATGTGATATTTTCTCCAAATTTAAAAATACTTGGGGGGAGGGGGTATTAATAAGGCCCATTTTAACTTTGTTTTACCATTTATTGAAGCTTTTCAATGTCATTTTTAATTTCTCTGGACATTTTGATACTGATCATCATTTATATAGGGACAAAAAGAAATTGTCAATATTGAAAAAAGTTGATATCAATAAATATCAATTAGTTGATACCAGTGTACTTTCTAGTGTTTTCAATGGGGTTCCCCTTCCAATTTCAGACTGATATGAACATTCTCTTTCATTAGAAAAAATAATCTGACTGTGACTGTCACATGACCATATTTCAGTTAACAGTTTTATTAATAGGCAAAGAAAACCCAGCTATATTGATATATTACTGTGATTTTACTAGTGTGAACCCATGAAAAAAACAAAACAAAAAACTTTGGCCTTTATAAATATCTTCCCATTGGTTTGACTTGTATTTTTCTTTTACAGATAAGAGAAAACTTCATAAAAAGATATATTATAAACATATTTGATATTCATGCCTTTGTTGATAAAATATTAAAGATAAATTAGTTTTTAAATATTAAAAGACAGGCAAAATAACTAAACTAGGCAAACATTGCACTAGTAAAATCAACCAATTTCAATTTTAAACCATTATCTGTTTTGTCTTACACTTCAATGGGCAGAAAAAAAATAACTGGTAAATGAGGAGCAAGTGGAAATAGCACAAGATATAAACATTTTATAGTAGGCCTCAAAAACATCTATGAAAATAAATATGTGTCTGTGCATAAACTCTATATAGGGCGAAATTTACTAAGGTGGTTTCACCTGATATTTTAATTTTTTCTTGCCCCTACCAGGTGAATATTTATGTGAGTAGAAAAATGAAGAAAAAAAAAATCGGGCAAAAAAAATGTCAATTTTTGGGTGAAAACACCTTAGTAAATTTCACCCGTTCAAATAGAAATATTTATTTTTTGGGGGAGGTTCTCATCACTTGTCTCTCTAGCCAATCATTTTTTTATTCATTAATTTAAAGGTCAAAAATAAAAGATAGATCAATAAATTGCCTGTGTTTGTCATTTCAGATTATGCTTTTTCCCATTTTCTACATATTTAAAAGAAATTGTTTTTAAAGTTCATAAACTCTACCAGGAGGAAAACAAAATGGTAAAATAAAAATGTAATCTGAAAAAAAAAGTAATAGTTTACAAATAAAAAAAAATCAAATTGAAAAGTGCTTTGCTATTTGAATAATATGTCCTTATGTATTTACGGTATTTTAGGAAAATTGTAAGCAAGGCCATTTCTATATTGATAAATGTGTGTTTTTCTTCTTGTTCTTTGAAAGCAGATAATTAAAAATGTATTACAGATAATAGTCTGTTTAATGCTATACACACAGTAGGGCTGGCATGGTGTTGCCCAATGCAATACTTCTTCAAGAGTACATTTGTTAAAAGGTAAAGCCCCTGTGTTCTTTGCTCATTTTATAATTCTCCCCACTGAGTCTACAAAATGTCAGTTTTTTGTCAACAATTTTTTAATTTATATTATATTTGTATATTTTTATTTATAAAGCGCCACTAGGTTACGCAGAGCTGTACAATCCAATATAGTTATAATACAAAAAAGGGAATTGCGTAAAAAAGAACAAGTGAAGTAAATTATAATGAAGAAAAGACATCACTCTAAGTGCCAGGCCATGACTGAAACAAGAGGGTGGAGGTCCCTGCCCCATAGAGCTTACAATCTAAATAGGAGTTATGTTATATCATTGCACAACTAATTTTTTTTATCATTATTTCTTTTCTTTAGGACATTAATGGATTGGCTAAAAAAAATTTAAAATTATGAAAAAAACTACAAACAAAAATTTATGTAATATATTAATGATTTTTTTTACCACTAAGCAATCAAATGCAAAAGAATGTTTGTGAATTGTGGTAAAAATGCTGAAAAGAGTTTACTACATTTGTTCAAATTATCCCTTAAGAGTGCAGACTTGCATACAAATTTGCCTTAACCACTGTAAGAGGGGATATGATAAGAACCTGCTACATTTTTTCATGGCATGTTACCACCAGAAAAATATACTGATTCCTCAAAACTCTGCATACTGCTTAGCAGATTATCACTGAAATTAAAAAATGTTCTTTTTAATTCTAGAAACCTTATATTCTATTTGTGCTTGCATTATTTGCTGCTTCTTTATCCACACAGCAGTCCTATCTCACTTTATGACTGATATATAGGCTAACTTAAACTATAAAAAAAGAGTATGAAATTAGCTTTTATCCCTTATATAATTTTACCCAATAACTGAAAGGCTGGGGCCACAGTAGCATAATGTAACTCTGCCCTTTTACCCACTGGTAAAAGCACAACTTTACTAGGTATGTGGTGGAAATGAAACAGGATTGTTTAAAAATATAAGGTATTTAGGTAATACTTTTTAAGGACCAGGATTATTAAAAACTTTAAGCAGACAGGTAGTAGATTAAAGATGCCTAAAAACATTTTTCTGTTTACAGGCATAATCTACTACCTAACACCCAACCACTGCTATTATTTTCCAATTAGCATTAGGTAAAGCATTTTAAATGACATTTAATTTAAATGAAATGTATTTTAATATAAAATATCACATCTTCTTGTAATGAAATATATAGTTTGATATTATACTAAGACTAATTTGACCATATTGAATGATTTCACCCCATTTCCCTGTCAATTTTTGTTTCTCTGTACTTTTTGATTTCCCTGATAGGACTGATAAAATTGTTTCCACATCTAAGTAAATCATTATTAATAAATATTGATTTTTTAACAGGGGCACACTTTGCAATGGTTTTGTATGAGAGACCCTTCCTTTACAGATCAATATTGATATTACTTTTTGATGGGAAAATATTTTGGACTTGGGCTAAATGACAGGACCAACTTTTTAGGGAAAAGTGGGCTTCCAACGGCCTGAAGATGGAGAATTATTTTGGGTGCTAAAAATGTTTTTGAACAGTTTATTAAATAGGAGAATACAGGGATATTGTTAAATAAAGGCTGTTTCTCCTGTATTTACTAGTTGAAAAGCCTGTTTGACTTAAATGTGCTTCTATAATGTTCTTTATGTATCAATGAACAAAGGATATTTTTATTTTTAGTTGTTACTTTCTTTTCAAACTTGCTTTATTAATGACCTCTGTGTTCTCTAAACAAGTTTTGCTATTGCCTTCCTTGTTTAAGTTCTGGGTGGACTGACAGACATTTTGTTATGAAATGTGTGTTTTCAAAGAAAATAAAAACCCAATTTTGAGTTTTTTCAATATTTGCCCTTTCTCCCAGCAGGGATGTGCATTGAGTACCAAGAGACAAAAAAAGTGTGGCTTTGACAAGTAGAATTTAAAAAAGAACATCATTTTCATTATATAGTCAATCTCAATTACAAGCTAATGTTTTCTCTGTAGAGACTTTCCTCTTTTCAGAGCATTGTGTAAGGCTCTATTGTTGGTTGAGAGAAAGGATCAGTGGTCAATAGGGAGCAGAATGTTGTGCACAGTGAATTTTTGTATCCTTCAGTCTACTACATAATGCTTTTTGTCAAGAGAACAGTCCAACATCCTGAGCAGATTTTCTGAATTAAAGAGCACAGCAGGAATAGGAAACTTGTTGCTAGGTGACTGACAACTGCTGCATGTCCATGTCTTAATGCCAGAGGTTATTTTATCACCCCCCCCCCTAATCTTTCCTTTTAATTTGCATCTTTAATTAAGGATGTTAATCGTAGAATGTATTAATAAAGTATTCCTTTTTTTACCATGGTCAATCCCAATACTATACATCTGCAGTATCACAAATTAATTTATCAATTGATACCTAAACAAAGGATGTTCAGATTGCATATTTTTATCTGCTAAATACATATGACATATTTCTTGTGCTCCAATTTTTGCTTTTGAACTTGTAATCCTTACATTATATATGGGAGGCATTTACTAAGACCCTTTCAACCTCTTTTAAGCAGTTTTGCCCTGTTTCGCTGTGAAATTTCATTTCCTTATACTTTCTGATTTCCCTGATTTGTAAAGGACCAACAAAACTTTTCAAAATAAATTCTATCGATAAATATTGATCAGTTGACAGATTCGCACTTTGCAGTGTGTTTTTATTGGGTTCAACTTCCATTACAGATTGATTGATTCAGATGTGGCTAAATGACAGTAGCAACTTTATAGGAAACACTTTTCGGGGGGTAAAATAGTCTTAGAGCAACTTAGTAAATAGGTGAAAAAAAGGGATATCAATAAAACTAGGCTGTTTCTCCTGTATTTACTGATCGAAATACTGTTCAACCTTAGTAAATATTCTTTGTCTTTATCCACTCAGATCCCCTTTAAAGAAGCATATTAGTGGGTAATACACTCAAAGGAATAATATTTCTGCTTTTCAAGTTCAACTTCTAATAAAGTTATTAAAAAAATATGAAAAATGTAAATTTCTTAGACATTTAAATTGGCAATGGAAATAAATGGAAGATGGTTTGGTAAAAATGTAGTTTTTCCTCCTTAGTAAATTATTCCCTTAATTAAAGTTTCAACAATGGAATACTTTCAACTCTATACATTTATTTTCATATTTGAAAAAGCACCAGAAAAACAAAAGATTTCAAAATAATTATATTTTGTAGAATATTCTCCTACATACTTCTGAAAGGGCATAATGGTTGAAAAGCAAACAACAAGGAGTTTTCCAGACTAAAATGCTCATTTATTTTGCCTATTTATAAAAATTTATTACAGCAAGTTTTCAATGCAGCTTGGAATTTTAATGACGTTTATGTGACTATCATTTTCTATAGGTTTCAATGGAGATATTTTTACTGTTCTGCTGTCTTTACAATGCTGGCTCTGATTTCTACTTGGCTTTTCAATTCTAATTTTACATTATTCACCTAAAGTATTTTTCTAATTCAGTTTTGACAAAAAATGACTACTTACCTGGCATTAACCGCTGTATTCTTTAAGCCAGTTGTGAAGTGGAATACTTAAAACCCCATGAAAATATATAAAAGGGAACTGAGCATTTTTCAAGCTTTTTTTACCCAAATTTTTTTCTCTTTGTTTTTTTAAGTTTAAAAAAATTCCATCTAAAAACTGAAGAAAAACAATTCAAAAATGGAAAGCCTGACATTTCTTCCTTCGTAAATATCCCCAGGAGGTTTTTAAAAATGAAATTAAAAGATGAAAACTTTTACGTGTTAATCCCTATTTATAAATTAAACACAAATTATAATAAGCTGAAATATGCAATTTTATTTTGGTTTTTAATTAATCCGATTCTTTCAGTCAATCAAAAAGGCCAAAAACTGCAGCTTGAATAATGAATAATTCTTTCCATAATTGTGAAACAAGAAGTGTTAATCTAATAAAAAGACAAATGGTAGCTGTGAATGAGTTATTATGAAAGTATTGCATTATATTTCATTTTATCTTTTCCTATTGAACAGATACTGTATTCAATAGAAAAATATTTTCTGCATATAATAATTTCAAAGTGGATAATATTTTTAAAAGGTTCTAATCTCTCCTTTTTCCTGTTTTAGGCTTGTTTTGCCAAGAATTTGTCTTTTGAGCTTTTTAGTATTTGAAAAAAAATCATAAAGTGAAAAATTGGAATAAAAAAGAATGAAATGGCAAAAAAGGGTTTCCTTTTTCTAGGCATTTTGCCAGTTTTGATGTATTTTGATGGGATAAAATTTGAAGTAATCTCAATTTGTTTTGAAAAAGTAAGCAAAGTTATCAACAGTTAAAATCCAAGTAACCAGCAACAAATAAAGTAAAATAAAACCAAGTAACCACTAACAGACAAAATAAGAAGCTAAACTAGCCGCAAAGAGTCTTAAAACACAAACAAACTACAAAAGTATCCAACAACAATGTATATAAACAGCCAAGTAACCAGCAGCGAAAATGAATAAACAGTCAACATGAAGCAAGTGACCAACATTCCTCTGTGACTGCACGGCTACCAGTTTCTGATTTTCATTCAGTCTATTCCTTTACTTTAGATGCCAAATTGAGAGGTGAGAAAGAACGGGCTTCTGTAAGAAATTACTATAAAGCTAAAATGCCTGAAAATATGAAGTAATATTTATTAATAAATCATTTATTTAAAATATATGGTTAGACAACTGTCAGATAACTGTTGAAGGGCGAAATTTATTAAAGTCGGAAAAGCCGTTTGCAATTTTCTGAATGTAATAACTCGGGAGAACGCTTTGAAGTTTCTCCCGGTAAGTATCGCGAGATTTGACTCATGCGATACTTGCTGTGAGAAACTTTTTTTATTGGATACATACATGGAAAGGTAACTATACTGCATGGCTACCTTTCCATGGATATATTTCATTTTAAAAAAGTTTGTCACGGTAAGTATCACACGATGCAAATCTCGCGATACTTACTGGGAGAAACTTCAAAGTGTTCTCCCAATTAAAGTCAGAAAAGCCGAAAAGGCTTTTCCGACTAATAAATTTCTAATTTTAATTTAAATTCTAATTTTCTAAACTGTTCGTTTAACTGAATTATTTAGTAAAACCAGTAAAATACTTTCCCTAAAGGGCTAAATTAGAAACGCTATATACTGCTTATTAAATAGATTGACATTGAACAAAAAATGATTTACTTTAGTTTGAAAAATTTGAATAATTTTTGAACTTTCACTTGCCTTGGTGCTTCATAAGCACTCCTAACTGTCTTTGTGACCAACGGAAAGATACCTTGGTCAGTTTCCAGCACCATAAACAAATCATCACAAGGCAGAAAATTAAAACTAAATAAAAATTTTATGAAAACAAAATTTTTTTTAGTTATATAAAATTACTGCAGGTGTGTCAAAAATTCTAAAAGTATTATTTTAAGAGAAGATTGTGGAATTACATCCGTTTAAAAATAGAAGGAATGAACAGAACGTGGATTATTCATAATTTGCCTGGGTAATGTTCTCACCGCCCCCATAAAATAAAGCCCAGTCTGCAATAAGGCATTGACCATTAAATATGATGATTCATAAACACTTTGGTGATTAAATGAAATTAAAAATGCTGTTTTCTAAATACATTTTAGTAGATCTAGCTGCATAACCACAACAGTGAATATAGCAATCTAATGCTGTCTGCTACTGAATTGTTCATGGATCAATTGGACAAAAAAAAAAGAAAGAAAATACCCATAAGAGCCACATCCCGAACCCTCCAACACCTGCCATTTAAGCAGACTGGTAAATTGTCTTTGCAAAATATTGATTCATAGCTTGTAAAACACAGCCTTTGTAACTTTATCCAAAATGCAGTTAACTAGTATAAGAATAGTATAAGCCAACACAAATTCAAAATTTCAAGTTCCCCACATTGCACAAATCAGTTCTTCTGAATAAAGACAATGGCAGCATGGTCTATATTCCTAGCACACAGTATTCATAGAGCAAGACTTATTATGGCCGGACATCTCAGTCTACTATATAAGCATGCAGCTGTTAAGAAAACCATCTCACAGTATTTTAAGATAGAATAGAGATTTAAACATTAAATTAATTATAAAAAAAATACTGCACCATAAAACTTGTGAACTGCAAGTTCATACTCCTTTAAACTCTGTTTATAAAACATACAAACTGAAACTGCAAATTTAGATCACAGAAATCAAGGGAAAATGTAGAAATATAGAAGTAATGTACACTGTAGCCCTCAAAACCTCTGTGAAAAAAGAAATTGTGCATTTTCTTTATTTATTAAACTATGTATACATCTGTATTTATATGTACATTCTCAGAGCAAATTATTACAAATAATTTTATACAATGAATAAGAACTTCTATGACGTATATAGAATTGGCATAATTTTCCCTAATCAATACTGTGTGTGCAGAGTGGGAAAAGACTGGTATGAATTTAGCCATTGTCTGAAGGTTGAATGACTTGATTCGTATGTGTGTTTTTTGGATCTGCCTCTTATGCATCTTATTGTTGTAAATGCCCCTTGAGTCCTCTTTACAAGTTCCCTCTATTGCTTTTTCTTGTTTATATTCTGGGTAGACTGACACAAACACTTTATTACAAAATATGTGTTTTCTAAGAAGATAAAAAGCCCAGTTTAGAGTTTTTCAATATTTACCCTTTTTCCCAGCAGGGATGCGCTTTTGAGTACCAACAGACAAAGAAAAAAGTGTGACTTCAACAAGCAGAATTTAAAAAAGAACATCATTTTCATTATGTAGTCAATCTCAATTACAAGCTAATGTTTTCTCTGTAAAGACTTTCCTCTTTTCAGAGCATTGTGTAAGGCTCTATTGTAGGTCAAAAGAAATGATCAGTGGTCAATAGGGAGCAGAGTGTTGTGTCCAGAGAATTTTTGTATCTTACAGTTTAATACATAATGTTTTCTGTCAAGAGAACAGTCCAACATCCTGAGCAGATTTTCTGAATTAAAGAGCACATCGGGAATAGGAAACCTGTTGCTAGGTGACTGACAACTGCTGCATGTCCGTGTTTCAATGCTGGGGTTATTCAATTTTTTTCTCCTTTTGCTCAATTTTGCCATTTAATCTGCAACTTTATTTAACTCCCTCCTATTATTTTTAAATCTGATAATTTTTCAATGTCAATAAGTTTACTGAATAATTTAATTTGCTAAAGCAAAATGTTTTATAGCCTGTGGGATGAGATGTCTTCCTTCTCTCAGTTCATGTGAAAGAGATTTTGTATGAACTTTACTGTGTATAGGTTCTCATTATAATTTCAATATTATTATGATTTATATTATACTTGAACTTGTTAATATATGAATGACACCTGCACCAAACCACCTACACCCAGATAAATCAAAGGTTCCACTCCATTCTTAAGAGACATATTTTGGCAAAGGATTTACGTTGTAGCAGTATAATGGCTGAAAGCACACACTAAGCTTTGCAGGATCAAACTGAAGGCCAAAGAAGTTCAAGGAGGGCTGGTTGGCAATATCTTTCCTCTACATTAACCGCACCTCAACTGTTTTGAGTATTTATAGGGCAAATGAAGAGCAAATTAGCTGAGTATTCTGCAGCATCACAAGACACTCGATGGAACATTCTCATATTGGGATAATAAGGATCCCTGTATGTCCACATCATCTCCATGCAAACTGTAATGCAATTTAATATAAAAAAGGTTTTACCAAATATTAGGAAATTCTGAAATCCATGTGATTATTGCTTACTAATCAGAACTGAAAACAATTTCACTAGTGGTTTAGAGTTCTGTACGTAAATTATCCTCATCTTAAGGAGAAAATTACTTCCTAACTCCAAAATTAACAATCTGAATAAATCAATAGATCAGGAACACACCTCCAAGTAATCTAATGCACATAACTTCAAATATTTCTAGCCAGAAAAGAGGCATCCAAATCACTTTGTTGTTTTTTTTCTAGGATATTTGCTCAATTAAAGCTTTGAAATAATTTACTATTGAACTAACTAATTTTTTAAAATTTGTACCTGAAAGAAGTACAGTTTAAAACCTTTAATGAATGAAGGAAAGGGAAATGAAAAGGATAGGTGAGGTGCCGGGGATGTATTTTTTGTAGTTTGAAGAAATTTGATAACTGAAGCAAACATAGTATTCCAAGTAGAGTACAACATCTACTCTGTGACATTACAGATCAACCACAACATTAAAGTGACAATACACTGGAATTTTAAGTTGTTATTTTTAAATGTCAGAGACATTTAGGGGCAAGAACAATTAAAGAAGCTTCACACTACCAAATGCTTTTATATTACTAATGTTTTGCTACCATATTACCTAAAAATGATAAATGTAACATTTATAACCAGATTTTTAATATTATTAGAGTACCTAATAAACTTCTGAACAACGTGTTTTAAAATAAAAGAATTATATTGGAGAGGGAGCACCTCCAAGGAAGGGGATTACTTTAAAAAGGAAGAGTAACTGCATGTTAGTAGCAATGCAAAATGGAGAAGACTTTCAAAAGAAAGTGTTTTGTTTGAGGGCAGTACTCTCCAGGAGCGAGCGTACTCAAGCTAATTTCTGATAAGCGTGGCATGAAACAGATCAGCAGACAAAAAAATTGTAAAGAAAAATGAGATGCAGAGGAAAATCTTAATTTTGCCATTTTAAGGAAGTTGTATTACCAAGCAGGGATATGGTATTTACTTTGTGATATTGCAAAAAAAAAAACGAAAAAAAAAAAACATAACCTTACTGTAAGAATACACTCGAATTTTCAAATATGATTTAATAAGAAAAATAAATAGCGCAGTGTAAGAGCAACAGTAGAGCTACAGTAACAAAGAGCTGCTGCTAAGAACTGCACAATACTAAATATATTTGTAAGGTGTAGGAATTGTAATGGGTTCACTGGCCTGTGTAGATTGCCATAGACTTTGCCTATGATGCAGCATTTAAAGAGAAGCCAAGTATTTACCAGAGGTTCCAGCAATGGAACTGGGATTTCAATGCAAGATTCTCATAGGTCATGGCCTCCAGGTAAGCCCCTGCAGACTGTAGACTCACATATCTGCCATAAACAGAACAACCATCAGAAGCATGTGACCGAGTCAGAGAGGAATCAACAGCATAGCAGGACATTGAAATAGACTAGTAACAATGGCATAGCAGACTAGAACTCCTGACAAACAGCAAGTGATAGCTCTGTTGCAAAATTACAGGTCAACAAGTGATTAAATTATCTGGTAGCATTGCACAAGAAATTCCTCTGATAGGTTTTGAATACATTCCCAAGCTAATTGGACAATACAAAAGTAGACTTTAGAAAAGGATAGGTTATAGAGAAACAAAGACAAAAATCCTCTGTTGGTAGATCTGTAAGGCTACATTCTGAAGACTGGAAGACCAGGATTCAAGCTCTGTGAATGGTGTGTTACATTAATAAACTGCTGAACAATTTGCTTTGAATCGTGTGCCAAAGAGATGAGTTGTTGGGAGGGTAGAATTTTTCACCTTCAAAAAAGGAAGCTACTTGAATGGTAATTGCAGGTGAGTTACAATAAAAAGTGGAGATGACTTTTGAAAAGTTGAAAATAGTAGTCTCCAAGAGTTTGTTTATTTGGGATGTGAAACAGACCAAGAAAAGAAATGGTAATGATAAATATGGTGGGGGTAGAAGTGTCATCATTACCATCTTATATTATGTCTGTTCCTGTACGTGTCTTCAACTGTAAACTTAAAAGTCTTCATGGCAGCATTGATAATTTAGCCATTTTTAGTCAGAGAATTGTAGAGGTAGGGGTCCATTGTATGACTGATAAAGGAAAGGAGAAGGGAAATGATTCCTCTTGTTGAGCCTGTATTTGCAAAGTAACAACATGGCAAAATAATATGAAACTAATGTGCATTTAGTGACATACAGTCTCCATGATTTCTTGTTCCACATGTCAGTTATGAATAAAGAATATTGGTCACCCTCCAAATTTGTAAATATCAAGATGCTTGTTTGCAGTGACTAGGAAAGGTAATCTTGTAACAGTGGAAGACAGCAGAAGATAGAAGATAAAAGAGTACAATACAGGCAGGCCTAGCCTGGCCACTTGTGCAGTAGATTTATTATCACTTTTTCTGTGATGTGTACTGTGTGATGTGTGATGTGTAATGTGTGATGTGTAATGTGTGATGTGATGTTCTGATTTACACAGCAGGAGATGTGGAGTTGATTTAAACTCATGTGCACTGGAATAGGAAGGAGCAGGCTGCATAGGGAAGAAATGTTTACCATGTTTGGCTGGCATGCCATCCCATAAAAGTGGCTTCTAAGCAAAAGATGTGCATTTGTAAATTGGGCTGTTGACAGGGAGTACCTGAAAGTAATACACATTCTGCTGCATCATGTACTGTTAAGTAAAAATCAGTCATGTATGCCCAATGGTATAAAAACTGTGATATATAGATGACCTTCAGTGATCTGTACAGTGATAAAATGATCTTTGCAGATGTCATTATGACTTTAAATCTATTGTCCATGTCATGTTCCTGGCTTTTGCACTAGTTATTATTGTCTCTTATAACTTGAAATATACACTAAAATGTGCAAAGTATTACATAGCAATAAAATACAGTTCTATTCAATATAGCATTTTGCTTCCCACGTGCCTCTTTGTGTGAAGAAACCTCAGCCATTTGGGTTGCTTGTTCAGAATTATCTAACCTTGGCCCTATAACTTTTATAGAATTACATACAAGTATCCCACTAAAAGAAGAAGTCTATCAAGGAGTACTGGGAACTGAAATGAAGCAAAATCTGGAGGGCAAAAGTTCCCTATCTTACATATTTATTTTGAAAATATGGCTCTTATTATTGTGTAATATCCAAATATCTGCAATATTTTTTCCCCTTTAAGATTTAAATTGCAAGCCCAAGTCCATGACTACATTTACATTTCACAAAATACTTGGTTCTTTAGGCTCCACCCACTAACTGACCATGCCTTTTTGTAAAAATTGAAGTGATTTATTTGAACTTATGTGATTTATCTGTGACTCTTAATTTTATGCCAAGCTGTGGATAGGTATTGATTATGAGTACCCTGGGTTGGCAATCCTATAGGGGCAGCTACTTGTTGAATGTACCAATTGAAGAAATATTTGTGCCTGCATCTGTATTACTCTGACCTATCTCATCTTCTGTATTTTGTACTACAAGTTAATAAAGATTATTTTTTGCAAGTTCCTGGTGCCCATGATTTCCTACAATGTACCACAGTGCACCACATTCTATTACACCAAGTGCCTACACTCCCCTGAATAAGTGCAAGGGCTCACTCAAGAGGGTAGAGTCTGCAAATGTAACCCTTGTTCTACTGCTACCCTGAGCTTATGATAAGGTTTATAACCCAGCAACAGCAATATTTAACTATATCGTATCATTTTTGGCACCCAATGTGGGGCTCATACATTGTGGATACAATTAAACTTTTGGTGGTCTTTTGATGTCCATTTACATTTTTGCCATTTTCTTAAAGCCAAAGAAATTTTTTTGCACCCAATATTTCTTTAATCTGTGGTGCTCTTTGAGATTTTTATACTCTGCATGTGGAAGTTTGGCAGGGACGAATTTACAGCCATAAGATGGCATGCAACAGGAACTGCCTTGGGTATACCCCACAGAATTGTGAGGATTGAGCGGTCCTAAATTTTGTTACTTATACCCCACAGAACCTGATCTAGAAGATAAAGTGATTGTACCAATTTATGTTTTGCCAGGTGCAAGATGGCTAATATTCTTGACAAGCTATGTACAACTCTGGCTGGGGTAACATTGCCTATGACTGGTGCAATAAGGCTTGACTTGATGTTGACTCCAAATGATTTGCAGTGGTGATAGCAGATCATCCTTCCTCAAAGGAGCTGATTTTGAAATATGTTAAAAGATAGCCCTGCTTAGATGCTAGAGTGGTTGATGTGAATCCTGTATGTGATGGTAATTGCTGGTTTTTGATTGAGGAGTGCCATGAAGTCTCCTATCAGTTACTTTGCTCCTGTCTACCCTTGGGAAAAGCTAGAGTTTTGTGTTTTCCATTTGTTGAGGCCATAAAGGTGTCTGTTTGTCTCAAAACCAGAGATGCAACTCTGCATACTACTACCGTTTTTAAACTCTATTTTTAACTCTCCTGAAGAAGCAAACAATGCGAAACTCGTTGAGAGGAATAGATTAGCCATTTAGGCATTTTTTATCCATGCTGTGTTTCATTTTTCTGGACTGCAGTTTACTGGATGCACATAACCCTTTGTGAATGACGATTTTTACCATCAAGTCACCACAGACATTCTTTTATGAGCTATTTTCAAGTATGTTTGTGAGTATATACACATTCTTTTATATTCTGTTCTCTATAATAAATATGGATTCACACTATGGCAGTACCTTTCGTTTGTTCTATGACTTTTGATATGTGAGAAGTTATCATCTGTCGTTTTGTGGATGAGACCCCCAAAGAGGGATATACCATCTCTACACTAAGTTGTGTTGGCCAGTCTGTGTACTTTTGAAGATTGAACGGTTTACTTCATGTGATGTCCCAGTGCATTTTTAGAGCCTGAAATTCAGCTTTATCTGGTGGGCAGATCATTGAACATCACGTGTGGTGATTGTTTCATATTAAAAACTGCTTCTCACCTCCCTTTCCATCACACTATTTGGCACGTTTGGGATTTTGCACTATTGATCTTTAATTTATGATAAGGCACTTAGTGCCGTTTGTTTTTGCGCTTCCTTTTCAGTTTTTTCGTTTGTTTTCCATTTAAGAAGTTTTTGAAGCACACTTCACTGTTTGGGAAAGCTGCAATCAAAAATTGTGTGTGTTTTTTTAACTTTTCAAAACATTTTTGTTGAACTTTTCGTTCACTTTTTGAACTTTTCGTTCACTTATTGATCATCATTATATTTAATATTGCTCCGCTTCTTTTGTGTTATATTTTATTTCCAATTCTGTAACAGGGACTGAACTTTCCAAAAAGTCTCCCTTGGACTTTAATTCTGATGACAATGGCCTCAGGCCTGATCCATGGCCTCCACTTATTTCTACAGTAGAATCACTTTTAGTATTACATAATTTCTATAGTGAGGCTTTTTGTAAATAATTTTCCAATTTTCTATACCTGGATTCAGAAAATATCCATTTTTATTCTAAATTATGATTTTTTTTTGGATCCTGTATAATTTGTTTGTATAACTATATTTTTCCTTAAACAACAGAGCCTATTTTTTAAGTACTGATTCACAGTAGCATGTAATATTTTATATGCAGTTTCTGATAAATTATTCACTGGTACATGACAATATAAAATAAGACTTCTTGTTCATTGCTCAAAGGTTCAGATTTCAATATTTTATAGCATTTAAATTTTTGTATTACCAAGATGGCATTTTCTTCAATAAATTCTAATGAAAAAAGACAAGAAATAAAACAGTTTTCATTTCCTTGTAACAAAGAAATTAATCAGTCAGTATTTGCACAGAAATATATTGTGTTTTCCACATCAAAGCGATTATTGATTGGTTTAGGGAAAATCTGGTGAGTGACCATATGGGGATATATCTTATCCGATTGGATTAGCCCTTGAATCCAACTATTCTTTATCTGGAGTACTTTAGAATCAATACTTTAACAAGGCAATGAGTGCCAGAGCAGAATTATTTGCCTTGAGGACTTAGGTTTATTTTTCTTCGCTACTGTGAAATAATGGCACATGTATATTTTTAGCCAAATTGGAATTTGGCTTAAAACAAAATTTGATATTTTCAGTAATTTTAACTAAAATGAGACAGAAATGTTATTTTGCAGTTGGAGACTATCAGGCTTTGCACAGTATAGAATTCATTATTCGTTTTGGACTTATCTGAGTATACAAAGTAAAAAATGAAACTTAAACAGTCTGTGTATTTTATGATTTGTCTATACATACAATATTAATACAACTACTGCAGTATAACAAGGAGTGTTAGAAGATGTAAGAAAAACAAACAAAAACAGTCTGGGATTACTAATCCCTGTAAATCAGAGCAGATGTTGATTGTCCTATTATTCCAAGCAAATAATCAGACATTTAATGATACTTTTAAGGAGTCAGTAATAGTTTAACTGATTTATTTAAAGCTGTTGCTGAGCAGAAAGGCAATCAATCTACCACACAAAATAAGTAAAAAAAGAAGATGTAGCAGAGATGTATTCCATTTAAAATGTTTTATAATTATGTATTGATTAATTTTTATTACTAGGGCCATTAATTAATATTATTCTACATCTGTGTCCTGCAGAAGGTAGGCTTTATTATCATGCACTAGGAACTAAAATATCATATCAATGACTTTGTGGAATAAAGCAAAAAAAACAAAGTGGACTATTTTTCTCCCTGTGCTTTAAAAATATATTCTTGAGTGAACTTCACTGAGTAACGAGAAGCTGCACACATAGTGAAGTGGCTTTAAATGGAAAACTAGGGGCATATTTGCAAAAAAGTCAAATTGATTTTTGTTTTGAAATCGAATAGAAAGAAGTGGGTTTTTTTATCGATATCGACTTTTTCCTATTTACTAAGCCCCTTTTTAGGTTTCTAGCACTTGTTACTGATGAATATTGGTATAATATTGGTATAACCAGAGCCGGCTCTGCCATTAGGCAGAGTAGGCAAAAGCTAGGGGCGCCCCTAGCATTTTTTTTTCAGAGTGCCGGCTGCAGCAGCGGCTCAACTTTAAATCTCTGCCAATTGGGAGATTTAAAGCCGCGGCAGGACGGCAGTGTTGGAGGTAAGGGGTGCGGAGTAGGCAGGGGGCGTCGTGGGTCGCAGGGGGGG
>WMED01005360.1:0-19605 GCA_019650415.1 Pipa parva
TTTTTAATTATGATTGGGGGTAAATTTTATGGCTGGGGGCAAGTTTGGGAGACTGGGGGGTATTGTGGGGCAACTGGAGGGATCCTATACTAAATCAGATCACAGGAGCCCTCCTCTTTGTGCAGAGGGAGTCAGCTAGGAATCCCTCTGTGTCAGATCCAGCGCACCACCGGCTATCAAAAATTTTGAAAAATCTGAATAAAAATACTTAGTCTCAAAAGAACTCTTGTGAGAACAATGTGAGATTTCTCTTGGTAAACTTGGAAAGACCCAGACCAGTAAATATAGCATTGGAGCAGGGTCTGCGAGCAACATAAAATCGGTTGTCAGAAGGAGTCCAGTCGCACTGGAATTACAAGAGGCTGGGTTATAAGTACAGGTACCAGAGCATCCAGCGGGGCGTGCTTACAGTGCATTTTTATACAGCAGATCCAGGCTGGTTGCTAGTAATCCTCCATGTGTTTTCATCCTGCCTTTCCCCCTAAATTTTGAGCCTTTGGATACTAATGATTGGATTGAGCACATCCTACATATATCCATGCACATACATTTATTGTTTTTATTGACTTAGTGTGAATCACTTTTGATGAATTCATACAATTTATTCTTTCATGCCAAAACATGATTTATTTCTGCACCAGTCTAAAACATTATTTATTTATTTATAGAAATCCAACTTAAAGATTAAAATGTAAACAGATATTGGGATCAGTAGTACTTACCTCTTGTTTAAACAGCCCTGCTCCCAAAGCCATTCTTTGAAATGACTCTTCCTGTGCAGTGCCAATAAGCCCCACCCCAAGTGACATCACTCACTAAACAGAAAGCCATTCTTGTGGGGAAAACTCCTCCCCCTCTCCTTAGCTGTTCCTAACACTTGAGCATTCACAGATAAGAGCTGTCCAACCACCTGTGTGATCAGCTGTGGAGAGAGTAGTCAGGGAGAGTAGGGGGCATGGCTAAATGCTTGATCTTCCCATACAAGGAATGCTTCAGAGGGAGGGAGCAGCTACAGGGGGATATTGAACCCTACTGAATTAAGAGGTGAGTGAGGAGTTTCTTAATCTTATAGCCTGTCAATAGGTGAATAGAGGTTTATTTACAGCCACAGTTTACTTAACCTTTAAAGGGAAGCTTTTGATACATACATCTATTGAAGTGCTAGTTATCACTGTTACATATAAATGTGAGTCTAACAATGCTGCCTTGAAGGAACCAGAATGAATTAATTTTTGTGATATATTGGCATGATTAATCTAATGCCCCAATTTTCTGGAACTTTTTGGATGAATTTTAGGAGATCAGTGACTTTGCATTAAACATTGTGATATGCTATGACCCTCTTCTTATAGCTTGAAATGCATTCCATTTGGAGGGGTTGGTTAAATATTTATTTGGGTATTTGGCCTATGCGAGGAAAGGATTTAGCAATGTTTCTATTTAGACAGGTTGATATTCTAACATGTCATTTTTAGTGCCCCCCTATTCAAATTAAATTTTGGCATTTTTGAGTTTATCCTGTGCAGATCTTGGCTGTCTGATTGGTAAAAATCAATCGTAATTTGTTTTTACTAATGTAAAGTATGGCTACCTTTCCACTGAAAAATCCAATTGAAAAACTCAATAGAAATGTTTCAATCGGTAAAAATATATCGAAAATTCTGCACTGGATAAACTCAAATTTTGCCCTAACTGTTTTTCCAACACAACAGTCTACTCTTTTTATTTTATAAAATAAAAAGGTGGGCCTTGTAGCATTTGTAACTAGGAAGCATATTCCACACTACCAATTATTCTGCAGTTATCAATTTACCACTTTGTAATGGTTTATGCACTGAATATTTTGCTCTTCATTCTGATTCTACATTTGTCACAGGGAATTATTTCCTTTGCTCTGCATTTTTCTGTTTTGACTCATATTCTTTTTCAAAACCCAGATAATGTTTTTTTCATGAATTGTGTGTTTATATTTACCCACAAGCATGTAATTGTGTCTGTAGTATGTGTTATGTTAACAATATTATGTTTGACAATCACGGTAACTAAGTTTAAAATTGGTAGAAAGATCAAGAAGAATGGGATGGTGGGATTTAATTTTTTCAGAAAATAAAGACTGATGTATACAATTCCATTGGTGAGGTTGTACTGACTTGCTGCTTGCTACAACTTTGATGTATTTGAGCTAATCAGTCTGACAGTTACATCTTTATTTACTTCTATAGAATTTCATGCAACTTATATTTGAATTGGATGTACTATGTTTCTATTATGATTTAGTCAGGTGCAATTTTACTGTTTTTCTTGTAAATCACATCTGACAACTTGCATTAAAACATAATGAAAATGCATCAATCACATAGTTCAATTTCCCATTTTCAGGGAATGTATTTTAAACATGTTGGGAAAAGACACTGATACACAGAATGCACACAAATGTGAAAGAGTCTTTAGACTTGCTTTAAAAGGTTTTCTGGGAGTGTTTTATGGTTTGAGTGCTCTGGAATCCTTTGAAGTTTTGGGAAAAAGAGTTAACTTGAATAGGTATAACATGCTGGAAATCTTAGAGGAATTAATTGGAAGAAATGAACGGGGGATAGTTATAAAAGTCAATTTTTTTGACTTCTTAATGCCGGTGAAATATCAGCATTATATCAATATCACACTTTTTGCCAATTCAACATTCGAATTTGGACTTTTGAGAATAACTCATTGTATATACATTTAAAAGCTTCAGATGCACTTCCTTTGGGTTCTGCAGAGTGGGACTTACCTCTCTGATGCTTCTGCTCATGTTAAGCTAACTTGCTATCCTTAATTAACAAACACAAACCTATCAGTGTTTTTAGAAGTTTCAAAAGAGTATCTAGAGGTATAGTTAACAGAGTAGGCACCTGTTGTTAAAATGCAGCAAAATTAATTTTCCAATTTATCCACTATTCATTTTGTGTCTTCTTTTGACAGTTTTAGACGCCAGTGTAAAAAAAAAAAGCCGTGCCGCGAATCCCTATGAAACTTACCTTGCTCCAGCCACACTAGTGCATAACGTGGCCACACGCACGTAAGAATGCTTGATGTTGCAATTTTGCCAGCATATGTGTGCTGTGAGAAGAATGCCAGATAAGAAGAGCCGAGAATGCTGAGGGAGCATTCACTCTGTATTAGGTAAGTACAAAAGAAAAGCTCATATAGAATATACGCCAGACTGAAATACGCAGCATATTTTCTAGACACACTTTTCTAAATACAAAAAAAAAGTGTGAACCTAACCTAAGGCATAAACACAACCACTAACTACACAAACATGGTAGGCACCTCATACCAAAACAGACTGCATAATTTGAAGTGGAATATTCCTCACTATAACATCTTTCAGTTTTGTTGCTACTTTCATATACCTACTGCTTTCCACATGTAGCTTTTCGGCCACTTCCAAAAATATTAGATATTGTAAGAGCTTAGTCATTTTAGAACTGAATTGTATTATTCTATACATTTCTTATATATATCAGATTTTTTGATTATATTTAGAGAACAAATATTTTATTTCTACAAGACAAATACATATTTGAATTTATTTTGCTTGTTTCCTTGCTAGGCGTGCACTGTATTGCCCACAATAACCCCTTACGCAGCTAACAATGCTAGTTACTGTAGTTACCTGCATGATTTATCTATAGGGAGAATTCAGACAGCCATTGTTCATAAATATTTAAGAGAATAAAATATTTATCACATTAGATTAAGTTAAGGTTACCAGAATGCTTATGAAAAATGTATGCACAGTGGGGTTGCACTGAAATCAATATAGTTTTCTTGCAATAGACATTTTAAGCATCTGGCCAGTTATTGTAAGATTTTAAGTTTAAAAATAATAATGGCAAACGCAAAAAATATAAATTTAAAAAAAGGAAAAAAAAAACTTTCAAAGTTATGTTGGACATAAAAACCTTTTATTTTCTAAGGAAAAAAAAAAAAGATAAGAATGTATTATTAGAACTTAATAAGGAGGTCACTTTATTTGTTATAAAATAACATTTGCTTTGTTAATGTGTTATGTGTTAATATCTAATGGTAATAATGCTGAAAAATTGCCTTATAAAGTCTTTTCTATAAACATATAAAAACAGTTATTTTTAGGTTGTACAAAAACTGATACATATACCATTAGTTATTTTTCAGATTTAATTGTTTTTGCAGGCATACAGAATGTTAGGACATTTATCCTAAATGGAAATGTATTTAAGGAATCAAACAGTTAATAGAACAAGTTACAACACATCTACCAGATAAATAAGTACAGTAGTAGCAGGTCACAATCTAAATAAATCTTGAAGTATAACATAACCTTTTATAGTATTTGAAGGGCATTTCTTTGAAAATGTAGCAGAAATTATTTTTATCCAATTTTGTTTTTGCATTTGAAGCTTATTCCAGAAGGTTCAAAAGCATTAACTTTAATTAAAAATTTCAAATGATTGTTTTGGTCCAGATCTAGGATCTTTATCAGGGTTTATTATTATTCCCCCTGGTAGTTATTTATTTATGCACAGAGGGGGTTATTCAATAAGTCCGAATTGTTGCTTATAGGTGCCAATTCGCCAGATAAAGACAGTTACAATAGGCTGCTACTGTCACAGTCGCGTCTTTATAATGAGAATATGTAACGGAAGTGCAGGGGAAACCTGCGTGGAGATTGAAGCTTTAGTAGTTACCCAAAGGGACTTGGCACAAGCTATTCCTAAGGCGCGGAGTCTAAGGAAAACCCTGGTTTTCACCATTGACCCCCACAAGGGGATGTGGACTGCGCTGCAGGGCCTTCCCAGGTCGTGGTCCCTAGGATAGCTGTCCCTTGTGGGAGAAAAAACAATACGTGGTCAGACAAGCCGAGGTCAGTGCTGGTAGAGAGCAAAGTAGTCAGACAAGCCAGGGATCAGAACCGGAACACAATAATGATAGCAGGAACAAACACGGAAAACCCAAACAGAGATTATACTCGGGCGCTGGTGGATACGACTGCCGCATATTTATAGGTAGGAGGCGGGAATAGCGCAGGAAACCCGATTGCGTCAGACGCCAATCCCGTCGTAGTCGCCGTAGCCAATAGCCCTCAGAACGTATACTGACGCCGACGCCAACCGCGGCAAACATGGACGCCAACCGCGGCAAACATGGACGCCAATCGCGGCAATCATGGACGCCAACCACTCAATAGACCGTGAGTACCGTGACAGAATATTGTCGCAGTCACAACTTTATTATGGGAAAATTGTCACAATCTTAACATTAAAAAATTGTCATAACTTTACAATGGGGAAATTATCATGGATTTGCTATGGGAACAGTCAAATTCGCACCTTAGTGAATAACCTCCTCTGAGTGTGGCCATGTTCTGCAGTTTTCTCTTCATGTTGGCGCCAGGAACACACCCTCCAATGCTGTGACTGGCAGAAATTCTAGTTAATAAAATCTCAGTGTCACTCTCACATAACTAGCGGGAAATTACAAACTTTTAATATTATATTAAAGCAGGTACTAGACCACAAGTTACCTTTTAAGTTAAGAAGCATAATAAATAATGATATATATCAATTTATTATTTTACATATTTATATATATTTATTTATAATTTATGTAATTAGAACCTTTAACAAATGGTAATATTTTAGCGTAATATATAATCAAATTACTCTTGGATAATAACAAATGGAAAATAATGTGAGGGCTTTAGCCCTTTTAAGTGAAGTGTTACACTGAAATGACATTCTCAAACATAATGAGATTCTGATTCCTGCAGCTATGAAAGTGCTAAGAAATTGAACTCTTTATAAAACTCTTTATTAAACAGAGCTATAGTGAGAACAATGACTGTAAGTAGGTCTATGAGTTAAGGAGGAGCACATTCTAAAGCTGCATGAGATTTGTTTATTGGGGAATAGTTTCTTCTCACATTATTAATTCTGGTTGCTTCAGAAACCAAGCAGGGATAAATACAGATAGTTAAAGCTTACCAGTGCCCGGGACAGTTATAATAAACTGTAACAAAAAGCTTCTACTGTTGTCTACAAGACTAGCTCCTAGGCACAGTAGATACAAGGGCTTGAGCAAACGGAAAAAGATTTATTTCCAGTCCATTATGCTTTTCAGTTTACTTTTGGTGCAATCAGGGACTTTATTAAAAAAAACTAAGATGAACTGTTAAATACAGACCTGTTCATAAAATGTTATTTAATAACATGCTGAGTTTATTTAATAAAGTGAACATTTGGTCAGTGGTCATTGTCATTAATTGCTAATACTATATTATAATGGAAGTGAATTCTGTGTTTTTTTTGGATAAATATACCTTGCCCAGGAGGATGAAGAGGAATTCTGCTAAAGATGACATTATAACATTGGCTCTAATGGGAAACAGAGAAAGTAATCTCTAGAAGCCAACAATTTTTAAAGGACACAATAAAAGAACTTTTAATTATTAAATGATTTAAAATAAATTAAAATCTATTTTATTCTTCTGTTAAAGGGGAACTATAGTCAGATTACATCTTTACAGTAATATACCAATATTACCTATATACCTATATATATCATATATACCTATACTATATATATTATATACTGTATATATATATATATATATATATATTACCTATATACCTATATATTATATATACCTATACTATATATATATAGCTATTTTCATAAATATCTCCTGAGGAAGCAGATTTGTAATTGGCGAAACGCATAGAAATGATTTTCAAGGACTTTGCAATCATTTGTCTGAAGCCCATGTGACTGACACTGTCTCCTAGGAGCAGACATTCTTTTCATTACATGCTTGAACCTTGTAGCCACTTTGTGAGTATATAACTGTTTAAATAAAAATTGTACTTTTAATCAGAATATACTACACTATGTTGGTCCTTTTTGGCATTATCTTTGCATAAATGAAACTGAGGCAAGAAGTTCCAGCTGATCCAGACCTTTAAGGAAACTTCAAATTACATAAGTGCTCATTACATTAGCACTTCTGGTGAGTGCAGTCACATTGGGGGGAATCAGAGTGTCACTAGTCCCCCATCACTAATTCGCCAGGATAATTCATCACACTCATCACAATATATGTCAATGTTAGACTTTTGATACAACCACCAATTTTGGTACTTACACAGTATACACAGGCACGTGGATTTGTTATCTTCTAAGCAAATACAGCCTGCATCCATTCACAGTGCACTAATTGTATGTGTCTCAATCATATTTCACGTGCACATTGTCGCATTTATTGACGGTATTACATTAGGAGAGATTTCTCTTTTTCTTTTAGTTTTATTCATCCAGCGCTGCCATTTTCATTCTGGTTCACTGAATACACAAAACAATTTCAATAAAGCATAGACAGACAGGCAGACACTTGCACAAAACGCCAGGCTAATGATCCGATAGAGAACACCTGTACTGACATCAATACTCAAGTGCTGTGCTAATAACAGAGCTCCTTTTTAAATACCCCACCGATGGCACGTGTGACGTCAGCCAGCCATGATTGGCTGAGAACCCGGAAGCACTGGGCGCATGCCGGCATCACAAACACCAGGTACACAAGCAACGCAGCAGCAGAGGTAAGCGCTGCTCGTTACAAGTAAAAAAAATTTGTAAAAATCAGAATTTCACGAAACTATATACTGAGGGGGTTATTGACTAAAGTGAGAATTTGACTGTCGAAGTGAATTCTTATCACTTAATATATCAACGCTATCTAAATGAATAAATACATATATACAAACATACTTTGGGTGGCTAAATCCTGATTCTCTACTCCTTATTGACTAAACAGCAGATTCCCATAGTAAAGTCGCAACCGCGGCAATATTTCCATAATGAAGTTGCGAACACAGTAGTAGTAGTCTATTGGGCAAGTGTGCGATTGTCGTTAGATGGCAAATTCTCACATTTCCATGACATTTTGCCCTTTTAACCCCGTGAGTTTTCAGAACAAACATCAAACAATATTTCAACAATCAAAATATTGGAAAAACTTGTAAAAGGGGTTATTAACCTTAGTTAAAGCTGTCTAAAAGTGTAAAGTTGTTGCTATAAAATTAGTTTTCAGGAGCTCTAAATATTTTCAGGTTCTAGAGCCTGTATCTGGTAGTGCAGGAAAGCTACTGTACACGTGTTATTCTCTATTAGGCTAGGTTCACACTAGTGTATTGTGCGCAGGGTATTTAAAAAAAAAAATTCTCAGACAAAAATACACTGAGAAAAGACACCAGAGAAAATCCGTAGAGAACAAAGATAATGGAAGAAAAGTGTTCACATTAGCGTTCCATTGAGAGCGTATTATGCTAGAACGTTACCTGTGCTATTTCTTCGAGCGTATGGAATGCGGCATATTTTTTGTGACTAGATTAGTTTCAGTAGGAATTTAACATTTAATGAATGTCAGTGCAGCGCAGTTTTTCGCTGTGTGTGATCGTAACTGTTAAATTCCTATTGAAACTAATCCAGTCACATAAAATACGCCACGTTCCATATGCTCGAAGAAATAGAGCAGGTAACGCAGGAACACTTTTCTTCCATTAGCGTTGTTCTCTACAGATTTTCTCTGGCGTCTTTTCACCAGATAATTTTTTCTTAATACGCAGCACACAATACACTAGTGTGAACCTAGCCTTAAATAAATCAGACTACAAAAGATTCTGTGTAAACAAGAACTGCTGATGGCCTTATTATGTTATTATATGTATGAGGTAAAAACAAAGACAGAAATAAAAAAAATAATTATTCTTAAGGAGATATGTCTATTTTTATCTAAATATCTTTATAATGCACTTTTAATGGCATTGTATTTTAGGATAAGTATTACAAACAAAAGTCACAGCTAGCTTTTTAAGGTAATTTACCATTTTAACGCAGAATGTAAAGCACATACAACCATTTGTGGGGGGCAGTAACAGGTCAAACAGTGAGTGGCTCTATAACTTACCTTTAGTGTATTCTGGGAGCCTGGCTGTAGACCTATACTCTTCTAGCCACTGGTGAATTATCCTTTGTTTGCCAGACATTGTACAGCAATTAAAGATAGATACTGTATAAACATGTGTATATTGGAGGCCAGGAAGAGTAGACAAGGATAAGGGAAGGTTAGTGGTGGAATTCTTTGATACAGAAAAACTCACAGTTTAAAAGCAAACCAAAATAAATAAATGCATAATTTTCCATAATATACAGGTATGATAGTGAGATTGAGAAACAGGCAAATTATCCTTATCCATGTCGACTCTAGCTGGACTCTTGACAATATTCATGACTGCTACAACAGTCTGTTTATACTAGAATAATATCTTCTTAACTTATCTTAGTATTGCTTGTGACTTGATACAGGGAGGATGGACCTCCCGAAAGCTTGTCTATTTAAACCGAATGTTAGTTCAATAATAAAAGTATCACCAAGCATTGCAATACTCATATCTATCTATCTATCTATCTATCTATCTATCTATCTATCTATCTATCTATCTATCTATCTATCTATATCTATCTATCTGTATATCTATCTATCTATCTATCTATCTATCTATCTATCTATCTATCTATCTATCTATCTATCTATCTATCTATCTATCTATCTATCTATCTATATATCTTGTAGAAGCTAGGTACTGAAGGTTATAAAAGGTATTGTATTGTAGACTATATATAATACTATGAAAAAAACACCAGAAACATTATATTGTAGATCTGTATGATATCACTGTAGGAGTCATTAGTTATCTGTAAATTGCATAAGAGAGAGGTAAATTTTACACAATGTCAGCTTAATTAGGACATGTAAGATCCAGGATACTACTTCAATGAAATTGATCAACGAGCCATGAGTTCTAGTTTTGGTCCAGCAATTTTAGGAAAGATGAAATCACATGTTAGCGAAAGAGGTATAGATCAGAATTATCCAATGACAGCTGTTGCAAGCAATGCTATTGTTAAGAAGTTCTAATGACTTTTCCAGATATCTCTCTGGGCTGTCATAACCATATTATTAAGCTTTTAATAATTTTTCCAATACCTTACCAGTATAAATGCTTTCTTTTAGTTCCTAAGTTTATTAATTTGTGTCTGTTAGCCTTGCAATCATCACAGTAGTGAGTTTTAGGAATTATTTTAGGAATATTATCACAGTTGTGATTTTAATATGGGAATCTACTGTTTAGTCCAGGGGGCTGCAACCTATGGCTCTCGAGCCAGATGTGGCTCTTTTGATGGCTGCATCAGCTTTAAAGGTATTCCAGTCTCGCGAGGCGACTCGAGTGGTCGTGAGGAGACTGGAATATCTTTAAAGTGTGTGCTGATGTGCGTGTGTAGGAGAGAAGCCAGCGCATAACCATTTTTGTGAGGTGAATCGAAGCATCACAAGGTGAGTTCACACCTTGCTGGTGTCTTTTGCTTAGCTTTGTACATATAAGTTTATCCATGATGACACTATACAAACAGCATTTGCATATAAACAACATGGTATTGATAAAAAATGGTAGTTGTACAGACCCAAACCTTGCTTTACTGCACTACATACCTGATGATGTGCCCTTACTGGAATAAAGATATTTTTAAATACATTTTTAACAAAGAGAAGTGTGGTCCTTTCCTTTGTGTAGGTGAAAGATGGTGCACCAACATATCTCTTGCTTCATTAAATCAGAACACTCAACTGTTGGATAATTCAGTGGAATTCTTTCTTGAAGTATAAAAGAATTACACCACTCTCCTCTTGAATAATTTAGAAGTAATGGTATGTATAATTTTGACTAAAATCCTCCTGTTGTATATTTTTTAATTTGTAGGAGATAACGAAATGTATGAAAGTTTCTGATCCTTGTCAAGTAACAAACATGCCCAGGTTTCAGGCTCACAAGGGTAAGAAAATGCAAATCCAAAATGCAATTTTGGATATGCAACGTGAATTGTAGTGCAGTGAATTCGACAGGTGAATTCGGACTTTAGTCAATGAGACTCTAATTGTGTTTTTTTCAAGTGCACAGAAAATCTCAAGTGTAGTCCATAGGGTTTATAAATAGGGAACTGTATTATAGATTGGTATATTAATTATAAGAAATATTAATCTACCAGGAGCTAAAATAATCTATTTTTAGCAAGGCAAATAGGCAATACACAGATCCTTTTGTGGTCTTCAATCAGCCCATAACTAAATGGGAGCTGATCTTCCACTTGAATTTCTTCCCCTATTTTTCAGCATATAGGCCCCTCTTCCTATGAGGCATAATTATCAAAATACAAGTTCTAGTTTCACTACTGGTATCAAAATTAAATAAAAGGGAAAAATATAATCATTCAGATAGCACAGTAGAAATGAGAGTGACAAAAATAGTGATAACACCATCTTACAGTTACCCTGCTTGATGAACAAGATCCTTTTTATCTGTATTAAATAGATAATCCCCATCTCCACAAAATCATAATCACAATACTATGATATTTTTAAACCGAAATTTAAAGTAAAGGAAGTATGTTTATGGTCCATTTAAATCTTCTGTCAACTGAATTCTTCAAAACCTCACTAGTATAACTGACTCTAATATTTAATCCAGCTTTTGCAACATAAAATTCAAAAACATAACAATGTATTGTCTATAGTCCTAATTTTGCAGAATTAAGATTTTAAATAAAGATTAAATTGGAAAATCCCATCATTAATCAGGTGGTAAAATCAGTTTGGAATAAACAAAAAGGTCAAACATGCCAAACTAGAGGTACTTTTCCGTGTGATAACTGTAATGGAATAATTAAAGGTGACAAATACAGACATCCAACAACCTTTGAAAGTATTTTTTTTTAATTCAACAGCAGGTGTGTTTACTGTTTGAAATGTCCCTGTGGACAAACATATGTTGGACTGATATCTAGACAATTAAAATTGAGCACAAACCTCTATTAGGTGCTATAAGCTGGAAACCAAAATAGAAAAAAAAAATAGAAAAAATTAGAAAAAATGGCAAAAACAATACTACCAAAACATTTTTATAATAATTACCTCTATTATCCTTATTTCTCACATCCAGTGAAAGATATTAGAGAAAGTTGAGATATAAAAAGGTTATGACATAAGAAAAAGCTTTGCAAACTGCCTCTGATTTGGTCAGTGGGTGGATGTGCTGTATGTATGCTTGGAAGGCCCCTTGGTGTGTCCACTTCAAAGGTGGAGTATACATTATGAGATTTGGTTGGGGTATCTTGGTTGGATATCTTGAGAGGCAGATAAGAAGTGGAATGAAGGAGTATCATTTGGTACCTTAAGTCTTTTTCTATTTTTACCAGGTGCATGCCTTTGGTCTAATCCATTATATTTTTAAGATGTTTGTAACTGATGATATCACTAGGGGAACTGAAGACAAAGGTACTTCTGATGCATCTTCCTTTATATATTTGTTTATGGTGTGCTTTTGCCAGCCTAATGATGGGAGGTTTTTTGAGACACTGATAGTCAACAGTGTTATCAATTAAAATAAAAGGGTAAATCCCCTTAAAAGCATAACAGAGAGTGCTTTTATACTGGCCAGTTTACCCTAATGTATTCTTCTGAGCTTTCCTTCATGCTCTTTTGCACAGTTTTGTATTCCCAGATAGTTCTAAAGTTTGTAGTAAAACCCTACAATGTAAATATATGCTACAGCTTTTTTCAAATTGTGTGTCTATGATAATGAGTTGCTGGTGGATAATGTTGAAATAGGTTCAGAGGATTCTGAAAACAGCCTGATAGTTGTTATTTTTTATTTTTTTTGCAAATGACTTCCACTTTAAGCTGACTGAAGCATAAACGAGAGAGCAATTTAAGAAGCAAGGATGTTTGTATAGATAAAAAACTACATGCAGTTGTTGAACACAGTAGTTATTCATCATCCCTAAAATGTAGATTTAGAGACCTTTCAAGCTGCTGCCTCTGACATACAGTACAGTACAATAAAACTGCTGACATGATTTTCTCTAAGCTTGTTTTGAACTATGACAATCTGGATTTTTCTGTTAACTTGTTCCTCCATTACCAATCCTATCTAGTCATGTAAACTATGTACACATTCTGCAAATTTTTAAATTCTTCCACTGTGTATATATATATGTATATATATATATATTAAACCAGGTAACTTCGCCTCAAAAAGTGTTATTTTAAAAAATAAGCAGGGCAGAGGAGTCTCAAAAGCCTGTGTAATTAATTCTAAAATAACAATACATGTAGCACACAAATGTATGGCGAGTATAAGACCTCATGATTTATGACTTGTGTTCTTCAAGCTCAGTTATCATTGCTTTTTTATTTTTTTATTTTTTTATGTTCTATTAAATAATTATGCAGTAATTTAAAGTGTAACTTATGTGGGTCGTTCCATAGTGCACAGATAAATACATTTATTAAATAATAAGTGAATATTGTGTAATGCTATCAGCATACTCTACACTTCTATCCAAAAGGTTGCACCTTATCTGACTGCAGCACTTTACTAACCTGCAGCCTATTACATAAAGAATAAGTGTCTCGACCTGTTAGCATCTGGGAATATCTTATTTGTTTGGTTTAAGAGAGAAAATAAAATGGATATTACATCCAGAGGAACAGCAATGTAATATCAATTAATATATACATTTAGTCTATTAGAATGCTATAATTGTGTGCTGGTCTGGCATTGTATGATCCATATAAATCAGTTGTTCAATTGAAGTAGTAGTATTACTCCTCAGTGGTTATATAACTCCTCAGTGTTCTATAAAACAGTTCAATAGTTCAGAGCATACAAAAAGTCACTTTCCTTAAGGACTCTTACAGTGCACATTTATAATTTGCAGAGATACCTGCTATATTTAGAGGGACATCAATTGATTTGTATGTGCACAGGCTTCCTACACTAGCATTAAAAATACTTTCTGGATTCATACCATTGCTACAGCAGTGCATTAAAAATAGAGCAGGCATGCAATCAGTTTGTTTAAACTACATATTGTTGAAGCATGTAGTAAAAAAAATGTGACTGGGGGTTATTTATCAAGCATTTTTGTGATTTTTAAAGATCGAAAATAACTTTTTGATATAAAAAAATGCATAAAAAAGTTATTTCTTATATGGCAAAAAGAGTATTTTTAAATAGGCAATACCAACATAATAAAATAAAGACTGTTCCTCCAACAACAGGCTTTTAAAAAACCTTTTCAACTTTGATAAATATCTGTGTCAGATGCTGAACAAGACTGAAATAGAGGCTAAAATAGACTAAATGAAGGAACATCAGATTTATTAAAATTTATCCATGATTGTATAATACAGCTAGCATATTTGCTTGTGTGTATGAAGCGGAGGTGGCAACTGGTTTCCCAACTTCTCAAAAAACTGAGATCCACCTTTGCTGGTCCCATTGCTACTGAAGTTTTTGTAGTTTCAACATAAGAGAAATGACTTGTCTGTCAGGTCAGATTCACAGAGTAACATGGAACAAGATAATTTGCTTAAAGATGTATAATCATGTTATGTTGTAAATTATAAGGTAACATTACATTCACTAAAATATAAATTTGTCTAGTGCTTGTCTTAGTAATAAACATTTTAGAAGCAAGTACATGTTTTTCATAACATTGCTTTGTCTATTAATCATATGAGAGCAATACACATCAATTGTGCTGGTTTAAAAAGATACAAAACACAGTATTTTTATTTGTTTCTTTACATACTAAATTCACCAAAATTTGTCTTTTTAATTTCGAAGAATAGAGACTACTCTAAATGTCCCTGTTTTGACATATAAGGAATAAAAATAAATATAAACTAAAGGGAGTAGGGTGGTCAGGTTAAATGTCACTTAGTGACAGCTTGGGAAGCTTATTATCACTAAAAGGATTACAAGGGTCTTTCAAATGTGAGTTCTTTTGATCAAGATTTGTGCTGTTGAATTTAAAAGGACATTTCACAAAAAAACTTATAGTGTTGCTTTAGGGAAGATTTTAAAATTCTTAGAGGTGCCTTTCCCAGGGGAGCAAGGGACAAGTGCTGCCCCCAGGCAATATACAGCTGCTCCTGTAACAACTGCCAGATGGAGAAAAAACAAAGAGCTGGAGAATAAGACAATATTTTCAATGAAATCAGCACATAAATGATTTATCCTAACATTTGTAAAAATAAAAATTAAAAAAAAGATCTATACAGAAAAATAAATTTTGTCTTTCACCTTTACATAGATGAGTGGATTTCTTTAGCAAATCAGTAAAGCTTTTAAATGCTGCTAATAAAAGAATGTGAAGAAAAGTTGTGGTTGTGGAGAGAAATGACACATTTGTATAAATTCCAATGCATTTATAGAAACATTAAGGGACATGTGGAAGAGAATGCCAGATAAAGTACCTTATATAGGTCTCCCACTGGTTTACCTTGAAAGTCCCATGACAATCATTTCATACAGTACCAAGATGATTGCATAGTCTCGTAGTGCTATAATGTGATCACAATTATCCCACAGTATGACACACGTTTTGCACAATCATCATGACACTTTCTCCTCTACTTTCCACAGTTTGGGGATTTTAAAAGGAAACTGCTATACTTCAAACCAACCAAGATCCCGATCATTTCTTTGACTTGCTTGTAAGTAATTTTAAGAATTGATCTCTGTATAAAACACATAAGGATCTATTTTTCTTCGGTGGTATCTCTGTATAAAATCATAGATGAATTTCTCTGTCATATATATATATATATATATATATATATATATATATATATATATATATATATATATATATATATATATATATATACTGTATATATATATGTTAAGATAGAGTGGTCATGTTAGTATACAGATGCAAAAAAAATTAGTATTGCAATGCAGTTTAGATAGACAAACATTCAAGAGATCTGGCTTCCCTTTCTAAAGCCTCAACCAATACTGAATTTAGAAATTAAAAGTGAGTTACAAAGCCATTTTGCCTGTTTTTCATATAATAGCTAATTTGTCTGCCTCTGTGCCACAATTCAGGGGAATCTCCATGGGGCTAATTGAGCATAGTGCGAACTCACTTCCTGATCCTTCACATCAGCTCGAAGAGACTGTTACACTCTCTGATGTCTTACATGCAGACATCAACGAACGCTTTAAAGGTATTCCAGTCTCGGCGAGACCACTCGAGTCACCTCGAGAGACTGGAATACCTTTAAAGCGTTCGCTGATGTCTGCGTGTAGGACATTAGCGAGTACGTAACAGTCTCTGTGAACTGATGTGAAGGATCGGGAAGTGAGTTCGCACTATGCTGAATTACCCCATGTCTGAAATACAGCTTGGGTGAATGAACCTCTTTTTATATAATAGCCCATAGCTATAACAGCTCAAAGGGAATTCTCACTCACTCTCAATTACAATATAATTGAAAACTCTCTCATCATTATAGGACTGGCATATCTAAGAGGAGGATCTTACTTTCGCGTTACAAAAAAATATTATCATCATCAAATGATTTATATAGTTGGATTCTGAGTAAAGTTAGTTGTGTAATGTAATGGATTATTCTTAAAATGCCAACTATTCATTACACAGGTCAGAAAATAAGCAGTAAGGGGGTAGTTAGTTATTAGAGGTAGATGCACAACAAAGTAGAGGCGGTGACATACCAAAACTCCTCTTACAAAGACAGGTAATTTGGATTGGTAAGTTGCTAGATACTGTGCATCAAAAAGGAAAGGGCTAAATTTAGTAAATTTACTAAAATGGGCTTTTCCGAGTTTAATTAGGTGAACATTCGGAAGTTTCTCACGGTAAGTATCGCGAGATTTATTTTGATTGATACTTACCGAGAGAAACTTTTTCCATTGAATATTTCCATGGAAAGGTATCCATACTACGCTAATGTAAAGTATAGCTACCCTTTCCATGGATATATTCAATGGAAGTTTCTCTTGACAAGTATCGATCGGAACAAATCTCGCGATACTTACCGCGAGAAACTTCCGGGTGTTCTCCTGATTATTAAATTCGGAAAAGTGAAAACGAGCTTTTCCGAGCTTAATAAATTTCACCCTTATAAGGATCAACATATCTTAATGCACAAGTGCAAGGAATATAGGGTTTTCATCATCTACCACTGATGCCGTTATTTAGAAATTCTGAGAATTCTTACAAATTCTTGTTCCTAAAGAGCAATGTCCAAAACTAATATTTGTTGTCTGTGACCTTCATGCTTCTGTATTCAATATATAAAATATATTCAAGTTGAAAAACTCTGACCCATATTTATTCATAGTAACAGAGCATCTTATAAATGATCCTTATCATTATAGCATCACCTGTAATCTATTTACATATTTACTAATGAAAACATCCAAAACATGTGTCTTTTGTTTATTTGAAAACTTCCTAGGCTTACTTTTTCCCTGTTTCATCTATTTTGGAATATACAGCAAACAAGTTTGAAAATAGCATACATTTACAAAAAAAACCAATTATGTTGATGATGTAAAATATAAACTGTGCATATATTAAAACCTGAAAACGTCAGTTTACTACTCACTGTTTTTAGTTTTGTATTTGTCTCTTGGATGTAAAACCCTATAGCCTTGTAAAGATATCCATATCACATTAACTGCATATAGTCACAATAAGGTGATTAGGTGAATGAATTAATGTGATATTGTATTAGTAGGAATATTCTTATGTAAATGGTCTCTACCTCATATATTATCCAAAAAAATCCATTGCTGTAAAGGAGTTATCATATGGTGATGGAACTAGATCACAATGCACAAAGGTAAGGAAGTGTTTTGCAGTGTATCTTTCAATTAGTGGCTTAAGACAAAAGTGATATTTTAGACTTGAACAGTATAAGAAGATTTTTGTACTGGAAAACTGGTGATCAGAGAAAAAAAAACACAGTTATCCATTTGTGGCATTTATTCAGCACAAACATATTCTGCTCATATTTTAATTATTTACCATTTACTGCTCATTACAGTGATTTTAAATTTTATGAACCATTCCATACTATTGTTATTAAAATCACCTTCTGTCTATAATGTTTTTCTACATGTGCATAAGACTTTTGCACAGTAATGTCTCAGTTAACAGAGCTGAGAGATCAGATGGCTAGGTGGCTATATGCATAATTTAATTTCAGGCATCTACAGACATGAAGTACAGGCTCTATTAAAAATAAGTCTGTTTTAAATGTGGCATGGTCACTTCCACTAACCTCTTTTTGACCTTTGCAGTTTTGTGGAGTAATAGTTTTTCATGTCAAAGAATTACTGTAATAAATTAGATGTAGTGAAGCATGCCATTCATCATGTTGAATGTAATATCCTTTTTATACAAACTAACCAATATATTTATTGTTGATGTTTCACAGTTTCTGGTATATTTCCTTTATTTAAATACTTGTTGCAATCATTATTACAGGAGAGAAACAATAAAAACAACTAATAATTGTACAGCGCTGCATATAATTGTGGCGCTTAATAAATAAAATCACACATACAATTATAATCATATTCTATAGAATATTTAATCTCCTAGCATTGTCTCCTGTTAATGAAGATAGCTTTCTTTTTGAAGGGCTGAAAGACTCCCTACCAATTATTAGAAAGATGAGTACTATGGTATTAATATCACACTACTCACCTTTCTAATTATTCAGCTTGACTAATATGGTTTAAACCATTTTCTCTACCAATTAGGAAGCATCCCTGCTCTTAGGGTGTGCAAATGTGCAGGGCTTTAGGTCACAGACTGTGATATAACCTCTTGCCTGCCCTCCAGCCTGTTTCACAGCCAATTGTTTATCCAAGTGCTTGCTTTCTGGCTCCTACAGTGGGGTGAGTAACTAGAGTCAGTGGCATTAGTGTAGCTGTCCAGCCTGCCCTGACCCTGAGAATAGTATAGTGAATCTGTAGTACCCAAATGCCTGCTTTATTTTTGCCTCCGCCATTGTGTTGCCTCTAAAAGGTTTAACCCCTGCCTTCCCCTGCTCTTATTTTCTGTCAAAGAGTTAACATTCATTATGCTCTATGTATACATGGGACTGGCACTGCCTTCCATTTTATATCCATGTTCCAGTATGTCTGGTACTGCCTGCGGCCCTCATCTCCATGTTCCTTAAGAACGTTCAGGGTGGAGGATGTGTTTACAGGACTGCATGTAAAATTGTTTCCCTGTGTCACTTTTCCCTAATGCAAAGTTCACACACAGCTCATATGCGCTGCTTATTTTAGAAACACAAGTCTAAAAATCATGCGGTATATTTCAGTCTAGTGTATTTCCTAGGTGCACATTTCTATCGTACTTACCCGACTCAGCGGGTCATTCACTAAAGTCCGAATTGTTGCGTATAGCTGCGAATTCATCAGATGAAGACAGTCGAAATAGGCTGCTACTGTTGCAGACTTTATAATGAGAATATTGTTGCAGTCATGACTTTATTATGGGAAAATTGTCGCAATCTTAACATTATAAAATTGTCGCGACTTTACAATGGGGAAATTGTCTCAGATTTGCTATGAGAATCCGCTGTTTGCGAATTTGACAGTCAAATTCACACCTTGGTGAATAACCCCCTCAGTGTGA
>WMED01005361.1:0-19117 GCA_019650415.1 Pipa parva
GTATATTGGAGACTTTAGTATGCTCCGAACAGCCATCCATCTTTAACTAGTATTACAATAGCAAGAAAAGGCTTGGGGAAAAAAAGGAATCCCCAAGGTTCGTAAGCGGAGACCATTTAATTGTTGTTGTTCAAAGTCAACCTTGCTTGTTTGATCCACAAAATTCTGATTATAAAAATAAAATGAAAGCAAGAGGAGGAGGTCTGTCAAGTGGTTGTCCCTAACTGGAATGTACTTTCTGAGGAAGCAAAGGCAGCTAAAAGTATGTTTTGTTTTGTTGTCTTTTAGATAAGTACACATAAAAATCACTACATGACATGTATGTATGTTTGTACCATTTGTATGTTATGGTATGGCAATAATCATTAAACTAATTGACATAATAATTATGGTATATATTTATCTTTATTTAAGTGTGTGATGTTCTATCTAAATGGAAGAGCATAAAAGACTCCTTCAGAAGAGAGGTGGCCCTTGATAAAAATCTGGAAAGGAGTGGTGCCTCTTCATGCATAACAAGGCAGTATGTCTACTCGGAACTGTTACTGTTAATTTTGCTGACTTTTCATCAAAGGGAGTAAGTTTTCTTTACAAAAAAAAACAAAAAACTTTGTACCAATTTTGTAGCACATAACCGGTATATAATATGCCATGTATAGGGTCTATTTGTACTCATTATACATATCAAATTAAGTTAATGTTGTATGTAAACTTGTAGCTATATTTTTATATTAATTTGTTGATATATTATATATGTATATATATATATATATATATATATATATATATATTGTATCACAATATAATAAGATTTACTTTTCAGTACTACTAATAATTTAGAAACTGAAACAGAACCACAGGATGTCAGTCCTGCTCCAAGTTAGTAACAATGAGCCTTCCCTGTCTTCTTCACAAATGAACAAGTCTTCATCATTTGCTCCACAGAAAAGAAAAAGGTCCAGTGATCTACTGAACTGCAGTTAGAAAGTTTGCTTTGTGGGCCGGATGTCATTGGTGAAGCAGATACCACCACACATGCAAGGACGTTTTAAGACTGAGGTTGTAGACCTGATTAATCGTTATGTAGCATCTTCATTTCCACCAGCATTGCGTGTTCCACCACCTCTAGCACCACCATCAAACTTTCCGCCATTTTGGAATTAACAACCCCCCAGGCCTATCTCTCATGGATGGGATCCTTATTATTATTTAGTAATCAACTGTCAGCTTTGAACACACCATCACTATCTCCCACATGAACAATAGCAGCTTAATTTGAAAATCTATGAACTTTTTATTTTTGGGAAACTGATGCGTGTTTGTATTTTATATTTATAATTTTTGCACTTTGTAGTTTTTTTGTAGTTTTGTGTTGTTAATTTATTTGCAATAAAAGTTTGAATACTGATAAAGTGCATGCTTGTTTTCTCTTATTTATTTTAATACAATGCTATTATTTTACTTTGTTTGTGAACAGAATCCACTGTATACCTTTGTTCAAGTAGACCTTTACATTTTGTATTACCATTGACTTGAAGTTAAAATAAAATTAGATTGTGTGCTGGTGCCAATATTTGTGCTACTAGCTACATTGAGAGCAATACACTAATTCAAGGATTTCCTTTAGTGGTGCCAGAATGGTGCTAATAGCTGCATATAATAAGACAATGCACCAAAGTAAGGATTAATAGTGGTGCCCGTGTGGGTCAGGAGGAGGAGGCAGATCAAAAAAAGATCAATAATGAACACCCTAAGAAGGAAACTTCGCCATTGGTTTGGCCTCTCTCACTAAGCTTACAGCATGTTTAGAAAATGTGGTCAGACTTAAAGCAAAGGGATCCAGAATGTGCAGGCACGTGTCCCCGGGGAGAATAAAGAGTCCTAAAGAGAAAAAAATAATGAAATAATCACAACTAACTAAATAATCTCTAAGGACCATATATTTTATTTTTCTTTATAAAGGGGTTGTAATCATTACTATCTTCAGTTATATTTTTAAGGGGTAGTATCCCTTAGTTACTACCCCTTTTAAAAATATTAAAGAAAAAAATATTAGTTACTGGTGAAAAGATATGTAAATATGCGTACTTGCAAAAAACATATATAAGAAAGAATTTGTAAGAACTATGTACTACATGCACATTTTGTCAAACTAGTATACATCTCTTTCTATGATTTTTATGCAGATGTTTGACATTGATCTCATTTTATTTAAATATATACACTAAAAACTTTCACAATTTCATTATTTTTATAGGATCTTTGTATTGCAATAAGGGAGTCAGTGCCCTATCATTCGATTAATTATGTACATAAGTAAATGAAAGGAATTGCATTGTTACACAATTAGTAAGAAGTTAGTTTTTTTTCACAGAAGAGGAAAGGGCAGGATTTGAGGAAGAGGAGGAAGATCTCCCGTCTCCTTCCAGTATGCGCAGCTATGAAAAGGAGCTATGCTGTTGTGTAAAATTATATTTTTGTATCAGTAAGAAACTAGGCACCATTTAAAAGTTGTTTTCTGTAACAACACGATCATGTCAATACACCCTGTCTGTATATTTTAACTTCTGTAACTGTCTTAAGCCTCTTTCTCATTTAAAATTTCAAACCCGGTTTTTCATTTGTTCACTAACCCTATATTTTTAGTTCTCACTATAATTTACTCAGCATGCAAAACTAAAAAGAATATATTATTTATGTCAAGACATAGACTCCTTCTTTGGAGAATCAAGCGGAAGAAGAAGAAAAAATATAAAAAATGACAGTGTGTAATCTTCATCACAAAATAAAAAAAATTCACAAACATATCTCTGCATTAGAGAAAAAAAATTGCCATTATAGCTGTAAAGATGGATGCTATTCTCGATGCTGTAGAAATTTAAATGTGTTTTTACTTATGTCTTATTTGCATGTTTCTTATTACCAATTTTTTTTTATATTTCACTTATTTAGTATGCAGCAGTAATCAATAATCTTAATAAGTTTGAATTGATAAAACAACTGTCTAACATCAGATAGATTTATTAGATTTGTAAAGAGGCATATAGACAGCTTGATGGTGTCCAGAGGGTGTTACTGTCCGTACAGAGCAAAATGTGTTAGGGGATTAGTACCAGTGGTGCCATAGTGGTGTTAATGGCTACACAGAAGACAATACACTACAGTTTGAGGTTCCATATTGTTTCGTAAATTTGAATGGAAGCTGGTATCGGTAATTATAATAATTGTTTAGTGAAACCGCAGTGGTGTGAATCACCACAGAGAGCACAACAGACAGTACACAAAAAAGTACACCAATTATTATGGCACTCAAGAAATAATACCAAGAGAGTGGAATTGTGTATTGTACTTTCAAGATGGAACACCAAGCAATATGTGACATTAATTATTAGCTATATTTGTAGACAAACTATAAGAAAGGCATTACTTTGGATATTGTATTATACTTATTTAAAGAATAATGTATGTATATACAGATCTAAAACAACCAAAGCGAAAAATGAAAGAAAAAAGATACAACTGCACAACTAAACAATATGGGGGAAAAAAATCACATTTTTACATTACAATACATTAATTTAGATGTAAGTTGTCTGCCAGGGAACAGCATCATCCCTGGACATGATATATTGTATCTAACGATCTTTCACTTGAATGCCATCCATACGAGATCTAGGAGCAGGCAAATTTAAGTCCATTAAAGGAATTATTCAAAAATGCAGCCATCACACAAATGCACAATACTCAACATGCTTCTATAGCAATACCTTCAACTTCTGGAAGTATTGAAAACTCCATTAAATTAACAAAGAATGGCACACTGCATTGCTTTTGGAATTAATCCATTTATTTAGTGGCCTTCACCAACAAAAAATGGGACTGGGTGAGATCTGTTAACAAATGCACATAGCATGGCTGCTATCAGTAAAGATAAAAACAGACAGCAATACAATTCATGAATTCAGCTTAAAGATAACAATTTTACAAATGCTGCATTGCATTGTAAACTGTAATGGCAATTTGAATGTTTTTTCTTATTTTATTGGTGTTACTGGTCCTTTAGTACTCTGTTCACTCCTGATATAATAGATTAGCATTAATTGCTTGTTTACTGAAACAGCAGTCCTACTTCACTTTATGACTGAAATACAGGCATTTATCATTATAACAGAAAAATTAGGGGGGAGAATTCACGATAGTGCGTAGTCTTCTCCTCACTTTGCACTGACTGATATGCGCTCGCTGATGTCCTACACGTGGACATCAGCGAGCGCTTTAAAGGGATTCCAGTCTCAGCGAGACCAAAAGAGTTGCCTTGCCGAGACTGGTATCCATTTAAAGCGCTCGCTGATGTCCGCGTGCAGGACATCAGCGAGCACATATCAGTCAGTGCGAAGTGAGGAGAAGACTATGCACCTCACTTCGCACTATCGTGAATTCCCCCCTAGGTGACTCAGGCCAGGGTGCAAACTAATGTTGCAGCCTGGTGGAAAAGCCCCACATAAACACAGACAATTGTATATATAAGTATTAAAGCTGTTTGATCACAGAAAATGTTTATGAATGTGCTACAAATAAAGTAGGATTTTTTGTAAATGGAAGATTTTGATATGATCATATTCTTATAAGGATTTTCATTCAAATTAGTTTTGCTTTAATTTGGAACATTTGGCTTGTAAAAATCCATGACTAATTTAATATGCAAATATTTTTGTTTGCTTTCTAGTGCAATTATTTTTCTGTTTGTGAAATCTGAAGTAAAAAGTGTGACTTCAGACGCGGAATCAGAAACATCCCACCTTCTCAGGAATAGTGTATGTACTGCATTGCATAATTCAAGTAGTGTAATTATTACTAACATGCATGTTTTACTATGCTCTTAAAATTGTAAATGTACCACTGAATAATGTAGCTCATTATCTTTATTATTATCAATACTGACATATGTTAAATGTCTTTTTTTAACAGATTAACAGGGAAAACACTGATACAGATGAATCATGGGTAGACAGACTATCGCCACTCCAAAAAAGATTAATGTAAGGAAGTATTTTTCTTATTTACATTTTTAGACATTTTAGCTAAATTGGCTTTAAAACCGCTGGTAAATAAATATACATTATTTGACTTAAAATCTAGATTAAAACAAAGGAACATTCTTTAACAGTTTTTCAAGTCTACTGCAACTCACCACAGCTATGAAGCAATACACCCCTATACTTAAACATTCCCACCATACAACACAACATATACTACATCAGATACAACATTTGTCATATAATCAGCATCATGACTGGATTACCCATTTATAATTAAAAACATTAGAATTGTACATTCAACCAAATAGATGCAGTGAGTGATTGGATTTAAAAATTTACTCAATATGGCCATTGAGTAAATATAAGGTCCATAAATATGTCCATCACACCACCAATAAACAATATACAGTGGTACCTTGAGATACGAATTTAATTCGTTCCGTGACCGAGATTGTAACTCAAGATAGTTCGTATCTCAAACCAATTATCCCTTTTTAAAATAATACATATAAAATGAATCCTTTCTGGCCAAAACAGTTCGTATCTCAAATTTCAGCTCATTTCAGCTCGTATCTTAAACAGGAAAACGGTCCGAATCGCAACTCGTATCTCAAGAAATTCGTATGCCAAGCTGTTCGTATCTCGAGGTACCACTGTATTTAATAATTATCATTCTTTTATGCAATATATGCATCCCTCAGTTCCTGCCTTTTCAGCAGGGTGCCGTTCAACTTCCAAGAGCTGGAGGCAGAAGTGAAACCATGGTTCAGACCCCCTGAAACCTCATCAATAACACAATGTTCAATTTGCATCCACCAAATGCAAGAAACTTCATAGATAAATGTAGAACAATGTGCTGTCACAGTCGCATCTTTATAATGAAAATATTGTAGCAGTCGCTACTTTATTATGGGAAAATGGTTGCAATCTTGACATTAAAAAATTGTCGTGACTTTACAATGGGGAAACTGTCACAGATTTGCTATGGAAATCCACTGTTTGCAAATTCGACAGTCGAATTTGCACCTTAGTGAATAACCCCCTTAGTTTATACATTGCAAAGGCTTTACAGGTCCTTTGTGTTGTCACTGAAACCCTGAAATTCAAATTTAAAACTACTACTAAAGGATCAACAAATTAAATAAACTATTAAAGGTCATTTTCAAATTAAACTTATTTTATTATTTTGCTGTATAAAGTTGAAACAATAACAATTTGTAATAGTTTTATTATTATTTGTTGTTTGATAACTCTTTGTCTTTTGATTCTGATTCATCTTTTTGGCTGTCAGAGATTGTTGACCCTGGGCAACCAGAACAGCAATTCTTTTGAGGCCTTATTTTTAGATTTCTTTTTCATTAATTACTTTTCAATTCAGATCTTGTTTTCTATCTTTTCCATTCTGTACTGAAAATCATTAATGGTTGCTGTGTTCCTAGCAACCAGAGGACCAGTTAAATACAAATTTGCATTTGCAAAGCAAAACATTTAAAATATATAATAAAAATGAAGACCAACTAGATAGAGTTCTTAAAACAAATGTTAGGTTAATATAATAAGTGCAATGATTTTTTTATGGGAGTTTGGGTCACAAATTTCAAATAATATTAAATTCATAAATGTATAGAATACATTACATTCAGTAAGCTGAAAGTTTACAGTAATAGATTCCTCATTGTTCATGGAGATGAGCCCTGTTTATGGGCTCATGACTTAAATGGACATCTCTGATTGGAGATGGTATCTACTACAGCTACCCTCAACCATGGCACATCTTTGCAGACAGAGTTATTGCAATTCCTCCAAACTGGCCGAGCTGTGGAAAACCAAAAAACATAAGCTTGCAATATGTTCCCCTGCAATATTTTGAATAAATCCATAATACTTAGTTTGCAGAGTCCTGTTGAAATCTGTGCAAAATGTCTTAGATTGGTAAAGGAATATAGCCATATCCACTTATATATAAATACTAGGGATTTGTGCAGTAGTCTTTAGTCAATGGCTGTCCATCTGTTGCTTTAATTAAGTTATACTAGGAGGAACAATAATCTAAACAACACCCTTGTGATGTATTTATGGTTTTATTTTAAGTACGTTTGTATTTATATAGCAAAATATATATTTATAAGGTAGGATAGGGAGGTCATGTTAGTCCATAGATGCAAAAAATGAGTATTCCAATACTTGGTGATACCTTTTTATTGGACTAACAGTCACTTTAGATAGACAAGCTTTCAAGAGGTCTTTCTTCTCTTTATCAAGTCTCAAGCAGTACTGAATAACCCATTTCTAAATTCATAGCATGTCATCTTCCGCAGCACTTTACTGCAATAAATCATTCACTTCAGTCCTCACCTATGGAGCTTACAATCTTGTTTTTATATACATCACAGACAGACACAGATTAGGGCCAATTTAGTCATGCTTAAATTAACGTAGTATGTTTTTGGATTGTGGGAGGAACCCAGAGTGTCCAGAGGAAACCTATACAAATACAGGGAGAACATACAAACTCCATGCAGGTAAGATCCAGGGTGAAATTAGTCCCAGAAGCCAACACTGCAAGGTCCTCTTGATTTATTGTGAATGTTAAATAAAATAAATGGGGAATGAACTCTACTTATAAACAGGTAAAAGCTTGCTAAAGAAAGATAACTGGATGATAGTGTGAGATTGGTGAAGCCACCTGTTTATCACACATTTTGCAAATTGTGTTTGTATTTAGAGGTTCTCTGATGGCAGTTGGAGCTGGAGTTCTTTATGGTTCCAGCTTTGTTCCTGTACTCTACATTAAGGACCACAGCAAGAACAACCAGAGCATATATGCTGGTGCAAGCCAATTTGGTGAGTTTGGTGAGGTGATCAATATTTTGGGCAGCATCAGGTCATATTTTTACAAGGAAGAGAAAGCAATTATTTTGTTATCTTTAACATCTTGTAACATTTGTAGATATACAGGTATAATCTTAAGACATACTTTGGCCTATCTTCTGTCTGAGTGTGCAAATTAAGGAATGTCTTCACTCTAAGAATAAATCTGTTTATCATTACAATCCACAAAATGATGTCAAAAGGGATATACTTCAATACATAAATTATTATAATACTCACAGCTTGTATATTATGAATATAACACTGATTCAGCCTCTAGTGATCACTATACCATTTAGTATTTAAATTTGATTATACACACTGTTAATACTTGATGAAGGCTGGAGTCATTCCCCAAACCCTTGTGCAATTTGATGAAGACACTGTATTCAAATACTAATAGAGTCAATGCCTGGACATCTCATTTATTCTTAAGTGCACATATCTGGAAGTGTAGTACCTAGTGACAGTCCTTGTGCTGAAAACAACTCTCTGAAAGTAATACTCAGTCTTCCCCACATTAGCGCCTTTAAAATTGCTTGAACAATTAATGCTAGACTAAGGTAGATGTGCTGAAAATACTTGATTGATAACATATCTAACTATGGTAGAAGGCACACACTTATCTCATTAGGAGTAGCAGACATTTTTTTATTAATACCACCAATTAGCAAAGAAATGTAATTTACATTTACAGCATAGTGTAAGAGAGACCAGGATATCATTTTAGTTTATACACAAGTCTGTAGAGCCCTACCATAACCTGAGATAAGGTATAGTAATATCATGGCTCCCTAGTTATCCTGTTCATTATGGTCACCATTACAGGACTCTCCTACATTACTGCTTGCACTTCACACTAGGTTATGCTTCAGTAGATCTGTTACTAATTTAGAACTGGAATGTTGCCTCAATGGCAAAGCGTAGCCTGAATCCAGCTTGGCACACCAGTAGAGGCTTCATACTGCCCATTCTAATTTTATAATGATCAGTTTTGCTCACAGTTCTGTTAACCTACAGCCCTACTTTTATGGTTGTCCTTGTTAGGAACCCCCTTTAGATAAATCATTATTAGATAAAGAGTTCATTCTGTGAATACTGAATACTATTAATCTCATGGGCTTCTCTGACTCCTCCCCAGCCACATGGCAGTATATTACCAAGGGGAAGTTACCTTTTAATATACCCTAAAAACAATAATTCCATTGGGCTAAACATCATTAAACTAATCGGATTAACAAATTTATAATGATATTTTACAACAAATTACTTTGGGATTCTGGGAAGTTTAGTTCATGAAAAACTCTAGAGCACTAAGAAAATTAAACATTATAAAGTAAACACACAGACTGTTATTATTGGGTCCCTCAAACTCCTTAGAAGGTCCCGTCTAGGCCTTCAATGTAGAACCACAAAAGTGCACTTGATAAAGAGCAGTACACCCAAAACATGTGTAACCTATGAATAAATAGGTAGTGGGGCTCCTGTTTCTATTCTATATTGTTAAACATTCTAAAGGCTGGCATGATTATAAATTTTATCCTATATAATAAATGCTGAATATTATATATATACCATTATATGTATATATATATATATATATATATATATATGTATACATAAATATAAGTTAAGGTAGAGTGGTCATGTTAGTCCACAGATGAATAAAGATGAGTATTGAAATACTTGGTGATACCTTTTTATTGGACTAACAGTCAGTTTATATAGACAAGCTTTCAATAATTTTGTCCTCCCTTTATCAAGAGAGGGCGAGAGAGATTTTATATATATATATATAGAGAGAGAGAGAAATAAGTTTCCTAAGGCATTTGTTTTTCTTTAGATCTGGATTATGTATTTGCACACTTCAGTGGCATTTTCCTAACCAGTACAGTCTATTTTCTCATCTACTGTGCTTTAATGAAAAATCATCCCAAAGTTTATCCGCAAGCAATACTGCCTGGTAAGTACAAAGATTTCTGTGGCATTTCCTTTTTTCTTCTTAATGTTACAGTTGTTCATCTTCCCTTTTTTCTTTGTCATGCTGACAGCTCACCTTTTGCATTAACTTCCCTTCTATTAACATTTGCCACACTGTTCCCTGTCTTCTCCTTCTTATCAGGTTATAGAACTCACTGAGAACATTTTGGTTGAGCATTTTTCTTAATATTGAACAGATAGAAGCAAATCTGCTTAGTTGATTGTTCTATATCAACACTATAAAATGATTTGGAGATTAGAACTAAAGACCACTTTTCCTCTCTGAACCTTCACAGCCTGATTTTGTGTTTATGTCTCCTAATGTCAAGTCATTGTTAAACTGACATATCTAAGTCTAGATACATTATTTATTGTTAATGGCATTCCTCCTATTTTTCCTGCTTTTTTCACTATTTATTATATCCTCCCCCTATCTTTCTTTCCCAGGTTTGTTTGGTATATGTCTACACCTATACTGTATTACAATGTTCTATTTGTAAATAAAGCTTTTTTAAAATAAAAACCTTAGTGATGTAATAAATCTGTGTATTAATATCCTGAAAACATAATTGTTTTAGCTCTCTCTTTTTTTATAGGTTTTGTTTCGGGATGTCTATGGGCTATAGCAAATTGTTGCTGGTTCCTGGCTAATAATTATCTCAGTGCTGTTGTAAGCTTCCCAATAATAACAGCGGTCAGTATCTCAATGAACTCTGTCCTTTGCCTAAAAAATAAACAAGGTCCGTCTTACTCTATACCTCTTGTATACTAGAAGTAATATACTGTGCTTCATTTATTATGTCGTTCACCAGTACTTAACAGCAACAAAGTGACTCTCCTTTTTCTGAACAGTGAAATGATTATTGCAAAAGAATATTTGAATTTTCCCATAATGCTTCATTTCTAGAATTATTGGCGAATACCAGGAAACTGCAATATGCCACAGAGCTAACAAGAAGTTCTAACTTCTGTGGACAAGCAGTGGAGTATTGCATAATGTCTTTGTTTATCATGGCAGTGTGGTATATTACAGTTTGGCAGTAATTGTGGCTTTGTGTTTATGGATATATCTCTCAGTTTTGCACAGGGCTCTGTTCTATTAAAGTTTATCCATAAATGTTTAATTGAAGGTCTGGAATTCTGGCTTCTCCTATCTTGAATATTATTACCATTAGTGTCTTCCAAGTCACAGTTTTTTTGCAGCATATCTTTCTTCAGGATGTTCCTTTAGTCATGGCCTCCCTGACATTGATACTAACTAGTACTTTGGGGGATTCTTTTGTTTTCATAGGGTTTTTGTCTGACTCAACAGCAGTTGGATGTTCCAAACTATTTGTATTGATACTACTAAAATACTAAAATCACTTGATTTATTTGAATAGAGTGTATAAATACTATGTATATTAACAGATAGAGAAGGGCTGATTTTATCAAATTATGCAAAGCTGATTTTGTCATTAAGATGTTCCAGTGGGTTAACTATAGTTTCTTCAATGTGCTGCAGTTTGTTTTATCTTGCATTATCTTATCCCTTTTGTTGTAATTTTGTATGTTAATCTGATCAAAAAATTGTTAAATGAGTTAGTTGAGCTGCCAACATATATATATATACTGTATGTTGGCAGCTCAAATATATACAAATATTCTTCACAGAGAAAGGATGGTCATTTTAGTAACATTTAAGTCAGCAATATATGAGGTATCAATACCACTTTGCTCACTTGATTTAACTAGCTTCAGAAATAATGCATTGTTATTAAATATAAATGACAGCAGTCATTCAGTAATTGCCAGTAGTTGTAATGATGTTAATGTATGTGAGAAATAGCTCTGCAGTATGTGTCTGTGTCTTTCTCACTATCAATAACAACTTGCCATTGCAGGGGCCAGGATTAATTGCTGCTATGTGGGGAGTTTTAGTTTTCAAAGAAATAAAGGTGAGTTTCTGTTAAACACTTCATCTATTTTCTGTACTACAGCAAGTGAAATGCTGTCAGTAAGCCTGTTAAAGCGTGTTGATTAAGTGTTGTGGATTAAGTAAGAACAGTTTTCTACAACCATAAACACATTCAGTGGGTGATGACTTAGCCGAGGATGTCTCAGAGTAGGGAGTTATTTTGCCACAATGCATAAATGTTGAAACAGTTGTTCTAAGCTCCTCTAAAAATAATATTGGCCATCTGAACACTACAGAACATTTATTTTTTCAGTGTAATGGACCATATTCTGTTGAAGAAGACCTGTCTAATTAAAAAATAAAAATACTTATTAAGACATGTCATCAACACCAAAATGACTCTGAATTTGTGGCTAAATGGGTCCCTATAAATTTGTTAGTAAGTTCTACCTGCTGAGGACTGTGTTAGCATGTATATAAGATCGCGAGTAAGCATACTTCTAATAAGGAATCCAACTTTGGTCTGAATGATAGAATTGTCAGATATGGGCTTCATTAGGCCACTTTATTATTAACCAAGTCCCATCCTGACTGTTCAAATAGACCTTTGTGAAATTCACCCTAGCCTTTAATTTGAAACACAGATCAATGAGTATTAGTTAAACCAGCACAAACGTAGCACAAACGTTTGACACCAGTTTTGTTTAATTTGAACAAGGTGGGGGGGCCAACTTCACTCAGGTGCATTAGTTTGAAATGTGAAATTGAGAACCATTAACTGAAGACATATTTCAAATCACTGTGAATAAATCCACAAAACGCTACATAATGTTACATGCACATTATTATAATATTTTTTACCTTTATTTCTTAAACTTGTTTTTTTTTCGCCCCCCCCATTATAGGGACTTAGAAACTATCTGCTGCTTGCATTAGCATTTGCCATAATAGTGTCTGGTTCTTTGTTGACTGCTTTTTCAAAGATATGAAGACGATGTCCAGCAGGTGGCAATAATGTGTCTTTGTATTGTGGTTTCTGTTCCCTTATTTTTCTATGTTGCTAATATATCTTCAGTATTTGAAGAAATTGAAACAAGGTTACATTTAACTTCAGTTGAAAGTTACAAAACTTGATGTAAATGTTAGTTGATTGTCTCAGTGGGTACAATGTTAAATGTTTGTACATTTTCTTGACCAAATAAACATGCCATACACAGCCTAAAGTGTTTCCAGTTATTATTCGTACATCACCTACTGCCGTTTAAATACACTTAAATATGCAGTACAGATTTCCTTAGGAAAATGCCTAATTTTGGCTACATTTGTCATCAGATCAAACATTCCACTTCCATTGTACGCATTGTCTGTGCCTTTCCCGACGTAGACAGAAAACAGGATCACAATAATGTAAGCACATAACCAGTAATGAGTGCAATATGTAAAGAAGTTCCCGTGAAGTTTTGCTTGAAAGTTAAGACAAATTCCAGGTGTGTTTAATGTAAAAGTTTTGATTTTCTTTAAATCTTAGTGGGTGGATAATGCCCCTGTCTTTCAATGAAATATGTTTCCATGATATCTGCTATTGTTACAAAATAAAAGTAAGTTATTTTTACAGTAGAAAATGCATGACATGAATGTTCCTATGAATCACAACTTTCAATGAACACTAAATTTAGGGCAAAATTTAATAAACTGGAAAAGATCCAATTTCGCCTTTTTGAGTTCATTCCCGCGAGATTTCGACTGTTTCTTGCAGTAAATATCGATCAAGTTTTTTTATCAGATTTTTCACTGAAAAGGTAGCCATGCTTTAATGCTTTACATTAGAAGTATGGCAACCTTTTTAGCGAAAAATCTGATCGCAAAACCTGATCGAAAAAATTTCTATCGGTAAATATCGATCGATCGAGTTGCCTCGCCGAGACAGGAATCCCTTTAATGTGCATGCTGATGTCCGCGTACAGGACATCAGCATGCGCATACTACTATTAGCGAAGTGAGCCGAATGCATCGTAGCTCACTTCGCGGCTTGATGAATTACCCCCTTAGGAGTTGCACATTGAATCCAATGTGCTTAGAAGATATGTAGAAACAAAAGAATAATGTAGATAATAGCACTACAAAAAAAACAGAGCTCAGAAGAATACAGTTAGTCTATTATACAAAATATATATCTGTAAATAAACATCTTAAAGTCAGTTCGTGGCTGGACTTGAAAATTGCTGTTCTTTTAACGCCCACATGCACCTTGACATCACTTATAAATGCAATAAAAAGAATAGGCAAAAACTGATCCAGTCCACCGTAATTTACACAATTAAGCACAGTATGGAGGTGAAAAATGACAAAAATAGAGGAAAACATATATTGTAGATCATTGGTTCATTTCGCTCTACATGTTTTAAGAGAACTTACATAATTTGACAGATCTTGTGATTGTCAGCAGTACACAAAACTAAATATGATGTATGTAGCACTGTGAGTCTGGGAAAAATATCACAAGCTTTCCTTACATGTTACATTAGCTTACTCCTCTCATTGCTGGATTCTTAGGGTGAAATTTACTAAGGGCGAAACCATCACCCCAAAGTTAATTCCTGCCCACATGTGCGGTATTCCGAACGATTTGCGATCGTGCGATCACAAATCGAGCGCACTTCTGATCGTGCGATTGCAAATCGATTGGAATACCACGCGTGCGGGCAGGAATTAACTTCGGGCGGACTAAATCCGCCCTTAGTAAATTTCGCCCTTAAAGTGGACCTATCAGATCCACTTAAAAGACTGTTTTTAAGAAGCAAAGAATTGTCTTAGCTGAAAGCAAAAGGCATTCAGTTAAATGTAAGAGAAGCAAACTCCCTACTTCGTTTCTGCTCCGATGCCTGACTTGAATCTCAAGTCAGAGGGGGCAGTGCTCAAAGGATGATTTACATTAAAGTTCCTCAAATCAGATCCGTTAACTCATGATCTAGCAGGGAGCTGATTGGATAAGCTATAATGTCAATCATCACTTAGCCCCACCCAATCCGACCTGAGATTCAAGTCGGGCAAAAGAGGTTTGCTTATTTTACTACGGTCTTGGCTGAATGTTTTTAGCATTCAGCTAAGAAAATTCCCTGCTTCTTAAAAACAGTCTTTTAAGTGGATCTGACAGGTCCACTTTAAGGAGCACTAGTAGATACTACAATTAGCTTCCAACCAGAGGCATAACAAAAAGGGTCACAGTGATCATGACTGTTCCCATCCCCCAGGGGGCTTGTTTCTTCTGCTGCAACCTCTCTGAAGCCCTGCATCATCTGCTACAGTGTCCACATGGATCCTGGTAAACCTCTTTATTCTCTCTCGGGGTGAAATGGGAGAGGGGCGCCCTGGGCCTATCGTGTGTTGGAGTCTCATGATCTTCATTTATACCATTGCATTAGGTGAATGACTAACAGGGTAGTAGAGCTGGCTAACCTTCAGTAAATGGTTAAAAGGGGGCTGCACTAATAGGAAGCAAGCGCAGTCAAACACATTTCTTTATACAATTTCTAAACAATACATTTTTGCAGATATGAATGCTTATTAAGCTGTTAGAGGTATACTGTATATACTGTATAAATATTGTGTAATTCCCCAGAGATCCCCTTCAAATCATGCTTACTAAAAGAAAGACACATGGCAAATAAAATATCACATAATACTGCAGTACTCCTCTTTCTAAACATGGCAAATAATAAGTTAGTCACAGCAGTCTCATATGGGTATAAACTATTAAAATACTCGGGGGGTTATTCACTAAAGTGCAAATTCGACTGTCAAATTCTCAAACAGCGGATTCCCATAGCAAATCCGCGACCGCGACAATTTCCCCATTGTAAAGTCGGGACAATATTTTCATTATATAACCACAATTGCGACAGTAGCAGTCTACTGTGACTGTCTTTAGCTGGCGAATTTACACCTATACACAACAATTCGGACTTTAGTGAATAACCTTGGTGTGAAAATGAAATGGAGTGGAATCTATACATATGTCCAAAGCTTGATTTACTAGATGTATTGTATTTTCACTGTTTCGGGTCCCAAGAGACTGTGTTTGGTATATTTTATTTACATTTCATCCATAACATATTTCAACCATTTTTCCTATTAATCATATTTTGTTTGTTTTCTGACAAAAAATGTTTTTATTACCAAGTGTTTGGATGCCTTGTTTCCATTTTAACACAATTTCCTAAAAACTCTTTGCAAGTCCTAACCCGGGATTAACTATTTCCTATGGGACAACTGTGATGTGTTAATTGCACAAGACTGTAATTGTTGGTTATTCTCTAAAGTCTGAAGTTGACTGTCAAATTCTCAAATAGCGGATTCCCATAGCAAATCTGCAACTGCGACAATTCTCCCGTGGTAAAATTGCGACTGAAAGAATTTTAAAATTGCAACTGTGACAATATTTCCATAGTAAAGTCATGACTGCAACAATATTCTCATTATAAAGATGCGACTAAGACATTAGCAGTCTATTGTGACTGTCTTTAGCTGGCAAATTTACACTTATACATGACATTTCGGAGTTTAGAGAATAACTCCCTAAGACATACCATTTCTAATTTTTCAAACTCTCTCATATTTTATTTTATGTAAATTGCTAGTGAAACACTGGGGGTAAGATAAACTGAAAAGGAGCTAACGCTCATTTTGCTCTTTAGTAAGTGTGCCTCAATGTCTCATCCTCTCAATTCCATCAGTGCAGGTGTAAGGAATGCTAAAAGTCATTTTTTCCTATAACACTTTCTTGTGATTAACATTCTTTAATGGCAGAACTCTATACCAATAATTATTACTAACAGAAGGGTTGTATTATTTTGTACCATAACTGGAAAATAATGACCAATCTCCACGTTTACAGAATGTATGACTGCATAGAATGATATTATTAATAATTACTGTAAAACAGTTTATGCAGGACACTGCACATAGTGCAACTTCAATACCCAATACGGTACCTGGTTTTAGGAGTAGTTTATGGAGTGATCTCTATTGCATCATGTTCTGCTGGTACATTTTGTTTTAAATTCACAAGTAGAAAATTGAATTTCAAATAATCTTTAATTATTCAATTAAGATTCTTTAGTAAAATAATTTATTCAAAAGATTTTGCAGATATTGTATTTAGATTGCAATCTACACTTAATCAACCCAACAAGACAATTAATAAAATCACTAAAGCTGTTTGCTCCTACATATCTTGCCAAATGAATTAACGCTAGCCAACTGTACTGACAGTTTACAATAGCTACACTGGTGGCAGGGTATCTGCGGCATTATCCAGTATAAAAGCATTTCAACTCATTGCATTGTTTAGTGGGACAAATAGATTTTGTTTGTTATCATAAATATTCAGCATTTTTCCTGGTAACATTTTGCCTTAAATTGACATTTAATGTATAATAGTGATTAAGCATTCCCTATACTCAACTAAAAATAGAACAGAAAACAAATCCATGTCACCATCTGCGTTAGATAATTTATCAGCAGTTGCATTATCTACAAAAATAATATTTTCTTCCTATAAATTCAAAATCCAATTTTTTTTTTTCTCATTTATTGTGCTGAGGATGAAATATATTTTAGGGAAACATAAAAGCTCATACCTAGAAAGTGAAGGGATCCCAGGACTCCCATAGTAAGAGGCAACTGTCCGAGAAGAACCTATCAATGGAACAGATAAATTCTAACTCTCAAGGACAGAACTTTCAGGGGGTAATTCAGCGAGGTGGAGCCTCGCCGAGACTGGAACCCCTTTAAAGCATACAGTAACATAAAGTAACATAACAGTCTGTGCGAGCTGAGGGTAAGCATCGCAAGGTGAGTCTGCACTTTGCTGAATTACCCCCTCAATTTTAAATAAAGGAATGGACTTTCTACCCTACTAGAATGAGGATGAATTTGTTTTTAATTGTACAAATACTGTTAATAATGAAGCCACAAACTTTAAGACACAGAATCATTATCTTTCAAAATGTCCAATAATTGGAGATCATATGTTCCTTAGGCGCAAAAAATGTTACTAAGAAAGAAAAAAAAAATATCAAAAGCACTTCTATTACTATAAAACCAAATGAAACAGTAGAGGGGAACTGAAGTTATAAATGAATAGTATAGATAATAAGACTTTACACCAACTACACACACCCCTGGGGTATTTTCCAAACCACTGAAAATGGGTGAATTATCAATGGAAACAATAGGTATCAGTAGAAAAGACAGATTATCATTTCAGTGAAAGGAAAATGCGCAAGGACACATCTGAAGATGTTATTTTTGACTGTGCGAAATGCAACATGATAAATGTGACAGGATTAGTTCCAATAATAAATAAACAATAGCAGTCACACAAGAGGAAAAAAATGCTGCGGGCAGAGAGATGACAGCTCAACATCACTTCTAGAAATTGTTAAATTGTAAGTAAAAATTGCTGTCCGGTGCGGTAAAGTAAAAACTGAAAAGGCAATGAAAAAAGGGCAGAAGAAAAATTTGCTGAGTAAATTTAATCGTTGGCGATGGAAGCCTCAAAATGTGTCAGTGGTGAGTGTCTAATTATTGAGGTGCAATAACTCTCATGGTTGTGATGCCTTTAATTATAGTAACAACAGCCGCTCTCCTCAGCATCACCAGAGGCAGCATCTCCATCAGCATTCACATCATCCAATTTTTATCACATGTGAACTTTCTGCTGCTTTTTTAACGTTTACCTAACTTTTGCAATTAAATTATAGTTTGCTGATAATTACTGTTAAATTTAAATTTGTTTGCAATAAAGATGAATTATAATGTTCATGGATTATGTGATTGTTTTGATTGTATTGTGTAAATTTTGGCATGCAGTAAAAATGCGTTATGTAACAGTATTTCATTGCTGCTTGAAGTCAGTATCCACAGTGTATCTTTTTTTCACACTGTGCTGTTATTGAAGTCTATTTTAACTTACACAGTTTCCAGACAGTCTGCTACTAATCCTAACACCAATTGTTTCACTTCCACTGCGTATTATTTATCTTTCATCCCAAATATTAGCCAGACATTTTAGTCGCATGGGATTAAATCAATTTAACCACAAAGTCTGAAGTTTCATAGCAGTTGTGTACATATTATATACTTACACATGTGTATTTGGCATTTCCCAAAAAGTGTCTGATTTTGTATTTATTTATTCTATATGGTGGTGATCTGCAAAATAAAGAGCCCAATATACAATAGCAACACATGAAATCTTCGCAACATTTGGACTAAGTTATATTCCCCTTATTTTATTTTTTTATTTTATTATACAGCGATAACAAAC
>WMED01005362.1:0-10676 GCA_019650415.1 Pipa parva
ATGCCTGCAGTTGGTTTATTGTTAATCACTGTCTGTGGGTGCTCTTTCCAATCGGAATCACCAGAATGGGAAAGAGTCCAAAATATTTTGCAACATGTCGAAAAATCCATGTTTTAAAACATGTTGTGTTGGAGGAATTAGCAAATCACCTATTCATCTTCCAGGAAGCTGCATTAGGGATTTAAGTAAAATGCCATACAGTAATCCTTTAAATCCTGGTATCACATAAAGCTTACTTGAGCCTAGAGAATGTAGTAGATTGCTGTATTGCATTACAGTGCTTTGGCCTTCTCATTCAGGTGTCCTTACACCCCTAAATTTATAGAGCTTGCCTTGGGGAGCTAACCACCACAGCTGAAAAGGAAGTAGGTGACATGACAAGGTGCTTCTAAAAGATAGTGCTTAGAAACTAAAAAGAGATATAAAACAATAAATATAAGATATTGCAAGTGCATTTATTTGACAGTGACCTATTGATAGGCAAATAACTGTTGGTGGCTGAACTGCTCCTTTATCAGCCTTACAGTTACTGATTGGTTTCTTAGAAGTCTTAGGCCATTCAGTCAAGTGCCTGGATTAGAATTCCAGCTTGCCTGCTGCAGAGTAGATGAAATTTGAGGGGTTTGTATAAAAATGTCTACACTGAAATAGTTAAACATCATCAATATAACTGTGACAGTTAGACACAATAGTCAAATAACTCACCTGTATATGTAAAATGCAGAAATAAGATGTTCCTAAAATGATTGTCAGGTGACACATATTCACAAACAGAATTATGGTCAAATTATTTCTGCTGAGGACAAACTAGAAATGTACTATTGTAAACCTTCACTGTTCTTCTAAAGAGAATGATTATTTTGCTAATTTATATTACTTTATGTGGGACTTTTTGTTTTTCATTTTTGATTTGTTACAGAGACCTATATACTTACATACACTAGTGAAGCTTTCACATGCAAAGCGATGTCTTTATAGAGGTTGCCCATGTTTACTGTATATATTCATTATGCTGTTATTAGTGTGAAGATTTAGTCTTTTTATGTTTCCCTTTGCAAAGACCTGATCCTATAAACTCTCAGCACCATTCTTCTATGTAGTCCTTTGCCAACATTAGCTAGTATTAAAATTGACTTGATTCAAGTACTCAGCCTTTCAGAAAGGTCCAGTTAGCCTCAGAAGGTCTTACAAATTACAGTCTTTTTGAGCTGATAAAGAAGATTATGGTTTGTATGAATATATTGTTTTTTCTTCCTTATGTTATATGCCCTTTCACATTCCTTTATATATATATATATATATATATATATTTAGACATAACATAAATTGTATCAGCGTAGATTTGATTAGAGTGATTTAAATTGTTATAATATGATTCCCAAATGTGAGCCTCGTTTGCATGTTGCTTCAATACATGTTTTAATGACCACATTTTTACAGTATTAAAGTTTTTACTTTTCTTTTTATGCATGTTCATCCACTGGTCCTTTAGGGATACCAGATTTGTTGATATTATTTGCATGTGTAACTGTGATGATCTGAGGTACACTTCACCTTGATCTCTCCCCTTTATTCCAGCCCCTACGTTTTCACTGGATTCTTGATAATGCAGCGTCAGTTAATGTTGGGCAGCCTACAGCAGTGTCCTGATCACTGTTTGCTGTCTTGGTGAGTTTTATCCACATCCTCTCAAGAGAGAGGCCCCTAAAATGTTTTTATTTGTCCTTGTTTGTTTAAACCAGAAGATGGTGTTTGTTAAAAGAACATATTGTGACAAAAGCAGTATCCACTGTATGTAAAAGTTCCATGCCTAGGGCAATAACATAAGTATTCCAAGTCCTGTGCCATTTTCAAACTACATTTCTTTAAAAAAATAAATAAATAAATCTGTTTGCTGAAGAAGCAGCCTTGCTACCAATCCTGTAGATACAACAGCTATATACCTTCCTTTCAAAACTGAAGTCCAAGTATGGTCACATCCTACTAAAAACTAAAAAAATCTAACCCAAGTGTCAAAGGTTCAATACATTAAATAAATTATGAAAAATATGAAACGTGTTTTTCCAAAATATGTTCTAATCACATTTCTTAAAGAATCCACTCCTCTTTTATGTACAGTTGATAGTTTTGGCATGTCAAGTTTAGACTAGATTAGATTATTTGTGAGATTGCTTTGGAGAGTTTAAATTCATCAGCTGCTAAAGTGACTGTACACTTAAAAAGGGATGAAAGTACATAAATATTTTTCCACCACGACTATGAGATTGGCAACTAACTGTTGGTGAATTTACTGTTCCCTTAAAAAGATTCTGTCTTTTACATGGAATACTTTAGCCAGATAATATGAATTTAGCTTGATGCATAAAAAAGTTAAGTTAAACTAGGTATACCAAGTGCCATGTTATAATTTAATACATACTGCATGTAGTGTGATCTATGATGAAGTTTAGCTTTATCATCTCAATCCAGCAAATGTTTTCTAAATGTACTTCTGATACATATGCAAATAAAATGCTTTAGAGAACATAGTCCCATTTCTTGCTTTATAATTTTCATTTTCAGGTTATACTGGAACTGTATTTTAAAAACCAGGGTCAAATGATTTATAGGGATTACATAAAAAATTAAAATCTATTTGAAGCAAAAGATGATAGAATGTACACTTTCACATTTATACATATATACAAATATTTTTTTTTATCAACTAATTATAATTTAGGTATGTTTCAGATCCCATGTCATTCTAGAAGCGTTGACTTACCTAGGGAATGGAAACTTTTACATACATGTGAATGTTACAAAATGTTTTTTTTTTTTTTTAATAAATAAGTTACTTGGTTTTGATTTAAAAATCACTTCATTGCTGCCATCATTACTGTTGTTTTTCTAACTGCTGCTATCAAATATTCAGTAGTGTGACACCCCATCCCCCCCCCCCCCCCCCCCCCCCCCCCCCCCCCCGCAGCATCCTACCCACTCTGGACTGGGAAAATATTTACTTACCAGATTTCAGGAGGTGCTGGGTTCAGAAGCTGCAGGAGGAGCTGTTGGGACAGTAGTTGACAGGGCCCCTAGAGGTGCTAGCCAAGTTGCCACCACAGCCATGATTGCTTTAACTCCTATACTTGAAGCCCTAAAAAAACTGAAGGTCATATTCTTTTTAAAGAAGCTAAAGAAGCCACTATTTACAAACTATAAAAGTTGGGTTATGAACAGTAACAACTGATTGTATACAAAAGTGATGTTTGTATTGTAGCCCATATATCTGAATTAGTCAGCCATGCTGCTTCCTACTAGACTCTTAAAATACCAGTAACACAATCAAAAATGATATTTGATTTGACATCGCAGGTATTGATATGCATTAACTGTAAAAATATTGAGTTTGAAGTTTAATTCTTAATTTTGATTACTTTGTCTCTTTTCTCTGTTTCTGTGGATTTTGGCAATTTTATAAATTGATTTTTAATGCCCTAAATGAATGTGCATTATCTACAGTTTTATATAAATCAATGAGACTAGGTGGCGTTTTGTTATGGATGGCTGCAACCAGCAGATAGATAATACAAATCAACACAAAACAGGAGTTCAAATTCAAAGAGAACATTTTTTGGAAGCACGATATAATATACTGTAAAATAGCTGCCCTGCCATTCCAAAAAGGACTCTTCAGATTACAATACTGACATCACTCTTGTGTCCAAGACATATTTGTGTCCCTATGTAACTGGGTTGTAAATGAGTGCAATATATTAAACCATTCAAACTGTTTTTTCCATGAAATATATATTAATTTCTATTGCAGTTGGGTTAATGAGTAGGTTAATTTATTCTCCCTTTACACAGAGCCATATTATGTGCATGGACTTTTAATATTTTGCATACTTACCTTAAAGAGATGCTGTCAAATAATTATTTTGTAAATAACCACTGTATGTAAAAGTTCCATGCCTAAGGTGATAACATAAGTATTTCAAGTCCTGTGATAAATAAAACTTTTAAGTCTAAAGCAGTCAACATTATACTGTAGTTCTGCTAATGAACATTTGTTATGATTGTATTCCATAGTTTTGATAAAGATTCAGTGGCAGGCCTCAAATTATGTCTGCTTTGTACTTAACAAATGTTTATTAAAATACAGTTCATGGACTTCTCTGCTTTCAACTCAAATTGGCATTTCATTTTAATGGATTACATAATACCCAGGCAAAGAAATAATGGTTTAGGCACAGACTTCTGCAACTCATTATAGAATTGCCCTAGATGAGCTAAATGGCACCTTGAACCTTCTTTAACTTTAAAGAATGTTCTGTGCACACAATAAAGCTGTATATTCAATTATACAGTCTATTTAAGGCAAATGTACAAATTGAAACATTGTTAAGATACCAATATTAAATTTATATCCCTCTGACAAGTTTAATCCCTATACTCTTAGGGGGAATTCAGCAAGCAGTGAAGTGAGCTACGATGCGTTCGGCTCACTTCGCAAATGGTAGTATTTGCATGCTGATGTCCTGCGCACGGACATCAGCATGCGCATTAAAGGGATTCCCGTCTCGGCGAGACCAAAGGAGTTGCTTCGCCGAGACGGGAATCCCTTTAATGTGCATGCTGATGTCCGCATGCAGGACATCAGCATGCGCATACCACCATTTGCGAAGTGAGCCGAAAGCATCGTAGATCACTTCGCTGCTTGCTGAATTCCCCCCTTAGCCATTAAGTAATAGACATTAAACCTACTTATGGAACTGGTAACAATTTAACACTGATTATTATTGATATTTTAATATTTTTATATTGTGCATCATGCATTTTGTGTGATTGTTACTGTTTTTTTTGTTTTTTTTTTTAAACATTCAATATAACATTTTTGTTTTTGGTATTACTTTAGAGGGAAAATAGAGCAAAATAAAGAAACAAAGTAATTTGTAAAAAAAAAAAAATTGTGTACAGTTAAATATAACTGTTAAAACAATTTCCATATTTGAAGCATCAAAATTAGATTTTTTTTGTCTTCTTTATTGTTTTTTATAATTATTTTCTTAAATCCACCTAAAATGTAATAGATTTATGTATTTAAAATGCTAGACAATTTACACTTTAATTATATAATTGCCTATTTTTAAGAAGTAATTATTTGTGTACCTTATTTAAACAAATATTACATTGGCATAATTTATTACATTTTAATTTGATGGATTTAACTGAAAACGTATAAACTAGATTTAAAGTTAAGATACTAAACTAGCACTTTGAAATTATGAAAAGATGTAAATAATATTGTATTGATTGGATATTAAGGATTTGACAAAAAAAAAAAAGGAGTGCCAATGTTATACCTCTTATGGCATAGATATAGTCTATAAATAGAGTTCTTGTAGTATTATTCCATTATAATCAGGTAGAAATGAGTATAGCGTTTGGTGGAATGGTTTAGGGTGGGGTTTTCTCATGCTGTTTCTCTGTTTGCCAGCTCTGAGAACGTCACCGCATCTGAGGTCTTGTACTGAGGTCCGCTTGGGTACACAATGATGTTAAACCAGCAAACATGGAAACATGGAAACAGCACGAGAAAAAAAGCCCTTTCTACTCTCTCTGATTGCCGAAGACTTTAATCATCTGACCTCCTGAATGGTGTGGAAGTAAAGATGAACCATTCCAGCAACCTTACTGAAAGGTATCCAGGGCAAGACCCATTTTTCCCCATGGACAATAAACTCTGTGTTATAGTGTAGACATGGAAACAAAGAATACACAAAAACATTGTACATCGCTCATTTTGAGAGATGGTTGTAAATGAGCTAGTGAATTGTTTCTTAATATCTCTTGCAAGATCATCAAATGCGTCATGACTTTGCTTCTATTTATTTGTATGTATGTAATATCTGGTTGTTAATATTGAATTAGGGAGCAATAAAACTGCATAGATGTATAAAAAGAATGTAATGTTCTTTATAATCTCAATTTTTAATGATGTTTAATATAATGTATATTTAGTATCATTTATCAGTGTGTATCACATAATAGATTGCTAATTTACTGGTGTTTCCCACAAAAATCCTATATAAAGAGAGTTTGTTATATTAAGGAAAACACTGATAGTTTGTAATGTTTTGTCTTTAAGATTCTACTATTCCATTGTCACCAAAAACTGACATTAACTACAACAATATCATTAAAATGTGTGACTATATTATTTCCAAAAATGTTGGCCTTTGGCATTTTTTTAACTCAGATAATGATGCACACTAATAAAACTCCAAGCACTTAATTACATTAAGAAGAGATACATTAAGCAGATAATATATATGTATATATATATATATATATATATATATATATTCAAATAGCTGTAAATATTATTTTATCAAACGTCATTGTTTAGTTGTTTGGTGATACAGACAACAACATTAGACATTTTCTATGATTTTAAATTATTTTTTCTTAACTTTATATATTAGTTATTAGAGTGTCATAATTAACTTTAGAAACTTGTTCAATACAATATGTTTATCTGGTTTGATCAAAATGAAAACAAAACGACTGTACAATTACAATTTTAGTTCAAATATGTTTTATATATGTGCGTTATGTAATGTCTGGTCTATAAATAAATAAGTAAAATCCAGGCATTGTTCCTATTTCACAATAAAATATTTTAGTTGATATTACTGTTATGCATACTATGAAATGTATTTATTTTAAGTATGTGAGTGTGACTCAAAAACTGATTGATAGGTCTTTAGATTTCCCCGGAACCCATACTTGCCTAGACAAAATGCTTTATTCCCTTTTTTGTGTGCTTTTCTTCTAATATCTACTAGGTGCCTTTTATCTGATCCCCTGTCTTTTAGCAGTTTATAGTAATTAAAAAAGGAAGAGTGGCACATAATAATTTAGACTTGATTAAATTATAATTTAATATGAAAATATATAAAATATAATTTAATGTTTTATATGCATTATCATTAGGATGTATTTTTAGTAAAGCTTTTTATGTGTAGATAAAATTTTGAAAGTAAATTAGATAGGCCATATGGGAGCTTGGATTGTTTAACAAAATTCATTAGGAGGTACTATACGAATACGTAGGACTTTTCTTCTCATATAATTAATCACTGATTGTGGATCTCAAAACAAAAAAGATTGGTAATCTCTCTTATCAGTCTGTTGGAAAAGTGCTTGCTGCATAATTTAGTAATGAACATGAGTACTATATTTCAGTAATAAAATAGTTACGCAGATTTTCCTAATTAAAAAAAAAAACTAACTTAAATGCTGTAAATGTGTATATAATGAATTGTGATATGAAACGTAATGCAATTTCAAACCAACATTTTAATTAGGAATTTTATAGATTGTGAATCAAGTCATTTGCCACAGGTATATATGTAAAACAAGTGACATTCTTTTTTATTATTGATACTTCGACCAATTTCATTTTAAAGACCAGTAACACCATATAATTATATATAAAAAATAAAAACACATTTGGTTTGGAATGGCCATAACTCCTGCACTGATTTTTACCCTTTTATGTTTTCTTTTCTTCATTGATGGTGGCAGCCATCTTTTATCTACAAAGTAATCAAACCCCCATTTTGTCCACCTTTTATGGTAGATTAGATCATTCATATTTGTCTAGTAAACCAAGTAGCTAAATTTATAAAAGATGGTGACAACAAGGAAACAGAAAAACAAAACTATAAAATTAGGAACTTTGCTTTAAAGATGACAAGTAATGCAAATTAATACCTGTCATGCCAATACACATAGAAATGTTATTTGTGTATATCTGTTACAGAGCTCTTTTATTTAACTATAAGAAAAGAAATTCATATTTTTACATAAGAAAATAAAATCTTTTAGAGTAAAATGATGGTTTGACTTTCAAACCAAAGAATACTTACGTCATTATATACTAATGACATTTAAAAAAAAAAATGTCTAATGTTAAAACTGGATTTAATATATTTGAAAACAGAGTATTTCAATAAAATATTCTGTACCATAAGCAAGAAAAAATTTAATATTCATAATGTTAAAAAATTAATGATTACCATAAGTGTGCAGGAGAAAGCAATGAAACTAAGGTTTCACTAATTTATGTAAACATAGTATATTCCGAAGATACCAAAAGCAGAAGCCATTAGGAGCAGCTAAATACTGAAGTATGTGAATGTCTTAATTAATTTTAGAACTTATGCAAATGCATACTATAAATTATAGTTGGTGCTACATTACTACAGTATGAGATTCATCAAATTGTGCAGTGGATTTCTGCATTACTAACAAACTTCAGTATTATATCTACAGTATATTTCCCTTTGTTATACATTCAAGAAACCTTCAAGTTTGATAATGTTGCTCAGTTACTGCTTTCAATGTTACTGTATATAATGGAGAAAACTGAATATGGAGCCATGGTATTGATTTGTATTTAGTAACTGGAAGTGAGAAATAAACACACATTAAAAGTCAATATATATATATATATAACATTCATTTTATTACTTATGTTTAAATTATGGCTTAGAAATTTGCATTCAGTTGGTTCTTGATAATTTCAGGAATCTGGTAATAATCACTTAGTTAGTGCCATGAGTAACACAAGGTAAGACACAACTTGAACTTCATAAGTCAATTTTATTGTTCAATAACAGACTGTAAAAGTTGATTTTAGATGTGGTGAATTAGGTACATATGACCTTTTCATAACATTAGAGAGTAGCAAATGCAACCCAATGGTGCCATCTGTACGGAATGACTTTTCTAAACAAGTAGGTACAAAATACAAACAATTGCAGAATCTCTATTTGCCTAAAGACCTGCATATATTATTTTTAACTTTTTATTACATCACAAAACAAAATGTCAAATTAGAAATTTTCTCTAGAGTATTTAATTCAATTGTATCCACGTATATAAAATGATTCTGCATTTAGTGTATTAGTTGAAAGAAATGATTAACCAAAACGTTTGGTGTATTAAGTACATATGTCACGATGACACACTGATTATTATTACTATTACTATTCAGTTATACAAAGCCAATTACACATATTAAAGTAAAAGCATAAGATAAATAGATGCAGATGGAGCAACAACCAAAATGTTTGGAGGGGAATTCACCATTCAGTGAAGTGAGCTCTGACTCCTTCGGCTCACTTCGCAAATGGTGTTACGTGCTCGCTGATGTCCTGCACGTGGACATCAGCGAGCACATTAAAGGGATTCCCATCTCGGCGAGACCAAAAGAGTTGCCTCGCTGAGACGGGAATCCCTTTAATGCGCATGCTGATGTCCGCGCGCAGGACATCAGCATGCGCATAATACCATTTGCGAAGTGAGCCAAAGGAGTTGGAGCTCACTTCGCTGAATGGTGAATTCCCCTCTTGGTGTATTAAGTACGTATGTCATGATGACACACTGATTATTGTTATTGCTATTACTATTCATTTATACAAAGTCAATTACACACATTAAAGTAAAAGCGTAAGATAAATAGGCAGATGCAGATGGAGCAACAATTTGAAATCTGGCTTACATTGTGATGGTTGCTTGCTCTTTTCAATAGTAAAAAGGACATGACTGTGTAAATAAGATTATAAAATCAACACTGTTTCATCTGTAGACAGACAAAGTATCAGTGAAATGTTTGCTGCAGAAAGTTTGCTGGAAGCTAGTTTTTTCATTATTGACTATATTGTAAATTGTATTTGTTTCTGTACATACTTAAAACTGATAACATAGTAAAGAATACTAAGCAAATCTGGGGCTCTCAAAACAATGGTCCTTTTGAAAATGATAAGATGTTGAAAATTGCCTTTTAAATCCTAAATTCTTAAAATAATGATTTGACCTATAAACCACCTTTTATATACAAATCATTTGATTAAATAAAAAAAAAAATATAAATACATTAAGATGTTTTAGATTAATGTTGGACTAAAGGATTTAGGGCCTACCAGAGAAACCAAGGGCTCATCACCCTTTATTAACATTACACTAATAAAAATGATAATGATAGTTGATAAATCAATTCAATGGAGCATTACTTTGCATCCCCTCCAGGATGCCATCATTTTTTGCTAAATCCAGGCCCAACATTTTCTTTAGTTTTAACTAGCATTTAAGTAATTAAGTTTTGATTTAATTTGTTGCAGAAACACACTTATTACCCATTCAGAAAAGCAAAGGGCTCATGACCTCTCACCTTGTTAGCATTGTATGAGTCTGGACTTCCACCTTAACACCATCAGCAGGGGAAGCAGTCAACAGAAGGGGCTAATTGCCCCAAAATTAATGTAATGAGAGGCAAATGGGGACAAACTAAAGTATCTATTCATTTTAATAATCAAACAATTTAAAAGATGTTTTTTGGGTCCAAACCCAAGGGGTTTATTCACTAAAGTCCAAATTGTTGCGTATAGGTGCGAATTTGCCAGATAAAGACAGTCGCAATAGACTGCTACTGTCGTAGTCGCATCTTTATAACGAGAATATTGTCACAGTCGCGACTTTATTATAGGAAAATTGTTGCAATCTTAACTTTAAAAAATTGTCGTGACTTTACAATAAGGAAATTGTTACGGATTTGCTATGGGATTCCACTGTTTGAGAATTCTACAGTTGAATTCACACCATAGTGAATAACCCCCCAAGTGATTTGG
>WMED01005363.1:0-19598 GCA_019650415.1 Pipa parva
GCCTAACCGCACGTACATAGCAAAGGAGGAGAAGTCAGCACCAGGTCATAAAGTCGGCAAAGAGAGACTGACTTTGCTTCTTAGGGGCAATGCTGCTGGTGACTACAAACTGAAGCCCATGCTGGTATATCAGGCTGAGAATCCATGGGCACTCAAGGGCATTTCAAAGAGTCAACTAGCATAGAATGCTAGACTAAACAACTTTGTCATTTAAATCTATTAAAAAATACTTACCTTTTAAAAGTTATCCCATGATGAATCTGCCTCTCAGCCCGACTTTCTGCTAGCAGCCTATCAGAAAGTTGGGTTGAGGAGGCTGTACTATGAAGCTGGCTTACTTGATTGACAAGCCGGCACGTGTACATGAGATTTGGAGACAGGGGAGGAGAGCCTGCTTGTTAGGGGGCGTTTCTGTAGTGTTTGAGTGACAGTTCAAAATGAAGATGGCAGCTTCTATGTTTTCTAATCAGGCTGAGATTGAAGTAAGTGTATTTTCAATATGCAAACTATTTTTGGTTCTTAATTACTTGATTTACATTATAAAATCACATACTTTAATAAAATATGTAATAATCCTGAGCTGACAGGTGTACTTTAATAGGAAAACTAGATTGTAAGCTCCACGGGGGCAGAGACTGAAGTGAATGACTAATCTATGTAATATAGTAGCACTATATAAATTAATAAATACATACATACATACATACTTAATCCGCACTACGCAAGATATTGTGTCCAAAACTGTTCGCTTCTTCACTACTTGAAGAAACAGCTAAGGGGGTTATTCACCAAAGTCTGAATTGTTGCGTATAGGTGCGAATTCGCCAGGTAAAGACAGTCAGAATGAGAATATTGTCGCAGGCGCGAATTTACAATATGGAAATTGTCGCGACTTTACAATGGGGAAATTGTAGCGGGTTTGTTATGGGAGTCCAATGTTAGCGAATTCGACAGTTGAATTCACACCTTAGTGAATAACCCCCTTAGCGTATAAAGAGTAGAAAATTTGCAACTATCAATGTAGTGACCCAAAATGATGCAAATTCAATTCAACAGTTGAATTTTCAATTACCCCTTAATGAAAAGGAAAAACATGATCCAAGCAGGTTTTTGTATAAAAAAAAAACAAAACAATAATAAGGTGCAGCAAAATAAGTATTTTAAGATTTGATTAGGCAGAATGAAAGAGGATGAGTGTCATTCAGGCCATCATTATTAATCCAGCACAGATTGTTTAATATATGTAACTGCCTGAAAAGTCATTCAAATAGTATGCAGAATCAGAGTTGCCTAAAAAGAAATAATAAATCTTATTCTGATTGTAATCCTTTAATCTGCAAGTGTGTCTGCAGTCAGTATATGCACGAGTTGGATAGGCAGGACTAACTAGTTGAAAACATAAGTGAATAAAGTGCATGCGTGAATGTGGATACAAATCTGACTAGAGTCCTTTGCAATGAAACTGTAATTAGGCAATTAGAAGTTGGTTAATTGTACTGACACAAGTAGTGGGCAAATAAATAAACTCCAGCAATCAGATGGAAGTAGAATTTTATTTTAATATAACAGAATGTTGCAGCCTTCAGTAAAAGTATGTGATTAATAAATAATTTATAAGGCAGTGCCAGGTTACCATAACATTACTATAGCCGCCTGCAGCATTTTACAGCGTTGTGAAAGACAATGGCAGTGGGATAAATTGCTTTGCCATTATTCTTGAATTTAAAGATTTGCCAATGTTGACAAGGTTAATGGGGTGCCAGTATTCATGCCCACAGTATTGCTGACACTAATAGGAAATCTTAATGCTGAGGAACACTTGGGAATTTAATCGGATTATTTTTTAAAACATTAAAACAAGAACTCACCACGTGTTTATGACCCACTATGAAACTATGGAAGATTGATTCAGCACCTCTGCACTCTTCACACCTCATAACAAATCATAATCATTGCTCTTGATGTCATTATGTATCAGTCCTTTCTATGTTGTTATGGATCTGTTTGGCATTGTACCAATCTATATGCAATGGGAGATATTGCATAACATGTAAACTGGTTGCTATGGGTTACAAGACATAAAAGACTGTTGTATAATGGTACAGGGTGGGCGGAGGGATAGGCAGGGTAGTCAGCCACCTAGGGTGCTGTTTGGGGGAGGTGCTATCTATGTACTCACCCCCCTCCTTTTCCCTGTCCCTACCTACCTCTTCCCTGGCCCAGCTCTGTCTGCTCTAGTGCTACATTGATCCTCTACCAGCACTGTCTTTAACTTCCTGTGATTGTCTCACAGCAATTTAAAAGAAGTGCTGAGGGAGGATTGATGTAGCGCTAAGCGTTAGTGCAGACAGAGCCAAGCCAAGCCAAGGAAAAGATAAGTAGGGCAGGGAAAAGAAGGGGGGGGGGGGGGGGGGGGGGTGAGCAAAAAGATAGCGCCTCCCCACCATCAGAAGGTATGGAGTAGGTAGTAATGAGGAAGGTAGGGGTTATGGGGGCAGCATAGTGTTGCAACCTCCATCAGAAATGCAGGGCCTGTAACCTTAGGGATTGGTCCTGTCACAGTGCCCCCTGATAGCTCCAGCAATCCACAGCATGGGAGACAAAGTACAAAAGGGGAAAAAGTTAATTGGGAGAAGTATGACTGGAATCACCCCGACTGTGGGCAGGGGTGGTGATGTTTTACCAGTACACATGTGCCAGAGTTCTCACACTAAGCTGCAGGCTCCAAAGAAAAACACAAACACAGTGGGTTTAAATAAATGGAACTATAGCTTTTATACTTTGCAGGGATTGTAACTGAGATAATACACATTTACAGCCTTGGTCGCATAACAGTCCTTATAATATATAAAACAGTTTTTCTTCCATTGCCAAAGGTCTCTTTACCCAACACTGAGAGTATTGTTTTGTGACAAATCACTGTGCCTGTCCTTTACTTTTCGCAGGCGTCCTTATTTCCTGTAAGCGTTACACTCAGTGCATACCAGGGTCTGTAGCACTGGATCTCTATAACTTGAATTCTGTTTTGTGTTTCCAAGAATATTCCCTGTTTGCAGAGAAGCTTCTAATACCTTGTCTGGAGCAATTACCAAAAATGTGGAATATTTGGAACACAAAATTTACAGGCCACATGGCCATGCACCTCAATGAGGTGCAGAGCTCCCTCTCCTACATCTTGTCTCTTCAGCCCCATATCTCTCTCTCTTCTAACAGGAAGTTCAACCACCTTTTCCCAGACTGCCTCTTTTGCATTAGTTTCCTGTGGCCAGTTATTTAGTAAAAGAGCTATTGACAATGGCCAGTAGATGGCAGTATAATCTGAAGAAGTGTTATAACTCTCAGAGCAAGGAATAAGAGATTACATAACATCAAACATTAGAAAAAAATCATATCAGATCATAGAACATTTTAGTAGTGACTACTCTGGGTCACTTCAATAGTACAGGAGGGCGTTTGTGGGGACAGCATAGTGTGGGAGCGGGCTTGTGGGGAAGCACAGTGTGGAAGGGTGTGTGGGGGTAGCACAGTGTGGGAGGTTGTGTGTGGGGCAGCACATTATGGGAGGAGGTTGTGGGGAAGCAGAGTGTGGGAGAGGAGTTGTGGAGCAGCACAGTTTGGAAGGGGTAGTGGAGCAGCACAGTGTGGGAGGGGGTTTGTATGGTCAGCTTGTCTTGGCTTTGTAATGGTATATTATACAAAGATTTATATTGTATTTTAAGGATTCATTTCCTGGTTTTGTGATTATATCTTCTTGCAGTCCCAGGGTGTGCAAGGATTAAAAAGAAATACAATTTTTTTAAACATTTTTTCCGCTACAAAAATGGTGAAAATTCCTGCTCTTTACAAACCACAACAATGTGCAAGAGGTAACATCCTGTTCATGACGCCAAAATGTGTAATGCCCAGGGAAACAGGCAATAAAGTTCAGCACAGTTATGGGTCTAGATAGTGTCCCACCATCCCTTGGGTTGATTACCATGAAAGGGGAATAAAACTTGGAATTTAAATAATGGATGTACCTCTGTTGTTGTGTCACCTGTGTCACAATTTGTAGTTATCATCACATGGCGATTTCATGGGGTAAATGAGGCAGTCCACAATCCATGTGCTTTCCAAATGAAATAAACTTTTTATTCTTCAAGTTCACAGAAAAATATATATTCACAAATCTCAACTCTTCAGATAAGTTCATATCAGGTTCATCCACACATGAAATAGTCTCATATTTGGGCAGCCTCTCCCATTGACCATATTACCAAAACTTCAGCCTGTGAACCCTCAATCCTGAGGTCTAACACCCAGTGGGTGCTCTAGATTCCATTAGGCTACATGGTTATATAGTACACTCTTCCTCTACTTCCCATTAGAGTGAGACCCTTAGTCTCCCTAAGGGATCCTCCTCCCACATTTCAATATCCTAAACAACAGCTTTCATTTTACATATTTATTAAATAAGCTCTTAAACCTACCACTAGATATCGCTGTGTAATTAAATATTGGATAAGCTCAACTGGAGAAGAGATACATAACTCACAAAGATGGTGAAAAAGTTCTAAAGAAATACTCTAAAATGTTAGTAATGTCCGTCCGGTACACTATACATTGATTGGAAACTGCTGAAAGTAAAGGCACTAATAGGAGGAAAAGAGCAACATTTGATGCAAATGAGCAAAAAAAAAAAAATATTTGATTGCAAAGGTTTTTTTAAAAACATTCTTCTTATGCAGCAAAAAAATTGAGAAATAAGAAATATTATTATTAATGCCGAACAAATAAAACATTGCATCAACGTGAGTCATCAAGGACATCAGACCTAGGATCTCTATTTAAAAAGTACATTAAACAGACCATCTATAATTTTCACTGATCAGTAGTTGGGGAAGCGAAATACAAACTTCTAGCTTCTACCAGATAGTATGTGCATTTAAATTCCTTATTGCTAAATGGTGCTGCAATAGTGCATCTAGTGCATAGATAAAGGAGACAAGGACATAACACAACAATTGATCACAGTCACCAATAATAATATAACACTCCATTAAAAACTGTGGAGAAAATAAGTAATAATAAAAAAAAAATCCTTGGTGGGAACACAGGCATAATTCTTGAAAGAATAATTCAATGCTGCTTTGACACCAGCAATAAATATAACAAAGCAAATTAAAGAAAATGTCGAACCAAATAATGAATTAACAGTAGTTATAAAACTTAGAAGAAAATATGGTTTTTGGCCATGTGGATGCTTTTGTTCTATGGCCTCCCAATGATGTAATATTTACCTGCCTATAGGTTCTTTATAAGACCCTGCCCACCAGAGTTAATTTGAATATAGAAGTATATGTTAAACAGTGTTGGATTCCAGCTATTTATCGACATGCAAAAGAGATCCTTGGGATATGGAGCAACCTATGAGGAAATTGTAGAGAAAAACAACAGCTCCTTAGGGTGGGATCCCTTAGTGATGGGCACAGAGTAGCTTCATGATGTTCATTTAAAGAAAATGGAGGTTACTACCTGAGATAAGCACTTGAGTGCTGGGGTCCACAGGGAACAAGAGATCAGGAGCCCATTAATATTTTTTTTATTTTCCTTTGTTATGATTGAATTGTATACCTATCTCTTTTTCTTGTCTCCAGACCCCTAGCATCTTTATAATACCCTCAGGATTATCTCATAATGGTGCAGCTTGACTCACTAGCTTTTTTAAGGATGGGTTTAATACAGGCCTGTTTAAAAGAAGAAGGAAAAGTTCCGGAGGACAGGGCAGAGTTGAATAGGTACGTTAGGGCAGGCACAAGAACAGAATCACAGCACTTAATTAAAGAAGAAGGCATGGGGTCACGCAAGTATGTAGTGAGATGGGAGGAAGAGAGAAGTTAAGAAATTGCAGACTGAGTAGCAGGAGAAAAAGAATTCAGAAACTCAGAAGGGGACGTAGCTAGAATAATGTCTATTTAGTTAGGAGGAACAGTAATCTGGTTGCGAATATTATCAATTTTATTTCTCACTCTTGTGAGGAGTGTGGGGGGTTTGCAAACTTGAGGGTAAGGGACGTAGAAAGATATTGAAAATGGAGAACAGACGACAGGCATTTGATTTGTTCTGGTTTATGAGGGTTCTGTAATAGGATTGTTTGGCTAGAGAGAGAGAGGAGTTAAGGCAGGAAAGCAAAAACCTACAATGCAGAAAGTCTGCCCTTGAACGGGATTTCCTCCACATACATTCTGCACAATGCGTAAATTAGAATTCTCTTTTACATTAATTTCTAGCTCATGTTGGCACTTTGTCACCACATTTTCTATGGCTTTTGGGTGGAATGTTACCTTAGGCCAAACAGAGACAAGTAGAACATAGGTCAGGGTTGGGCAATTAATTTTTCCATGGGGCCACATGAGAAATTGGAATGGTTTTAGAGGGCCAGATTAATATACTTTCCGATTTTACATGTGACCCCACGGGAAAATTAATTGCCCACCTCTGCTGTATAGTAAATGCCATAGAGCATAACAAACTATGCTGCCCCCTCCTTCCTACTCCCTACCCTCTGAAGGAGGGGGCACAATTTTGGTGCTTCCCCACCTCCTTCTCCCTATCTCTACTTCTTTCCTGTTCTGGCTCCACCTGATATAGTGCTACAGCATTCCTCTCTCACAGTAAGTTGAAAATCAGCTTCCTGTAAGAGAGGAACACTGTAGCACTAAGGCTAAGTGCTAGATCATATGGAGCTTGGACAGGGAGGAGGGGGTGGGTATTGCTGCCTACCCCAAGGCCCGGCCCTGTCACTTGACATTGGCAGAAGGTCTGGGCCAAAGATGCCCGTGGGGAACAGTTTGCCAACCCATTGTATAAGTGAAACCTTTTATTGGCTGAATAGATGGTAAATGCAAGCTTTTGAGACTACTCAGGTCTCTTCTTCAGGGAAGGCAAGTAGTCTCGAAAGCTTGCATTTACCATTGATTCAGTTAATCAATAAAATGTATCACCTGTACTCTACTTGTCTCTGCTTATATATATGGTTAACACAGTGCTACACTCTATTGCCTTAGGCCAAACAGGAACCCCCATAAACCCCCAATTCACCGCTTTCACTGGTGAAATGGAGGGCTTATCTGTGTATTCATGTCAGTACACCTTTGTAAGCGAATTGATGTGAAGTGAAAAAGTTGAAGCAGAAAAATATGGCTCTAAACTCAACCACCGATACTATCAAACAGGTGCCAACTCCTAGATGCTTCCAATGTTTGTTTTCAAGGTAAGACTTCATTCAGGGTGCCGGTAATGAGTACTCCATCTTGTCAGTACTGAATAGAAAAACAAAAAACACTTATGCGGATATTGTAAAAATAAAAAGCAGACAGAGATCAAAGATAAGATAATCACACCAAACAAGACATAAAGCCAAGGCCCTTTCCTTTACATGATTGCTGGCTCCTGGGAAAAACAGTAGACAGATCACTGGTAACATCACCTTCAGGGAGGACAATGTTATACCTCTGTTCTGTCCTGGAAAGTCAGGAGGTATGTTTAATAAGTGGTCCCTCCTTACCTACCATAAATACTTACAGGTGTAAAACATGCACAAACAGGAAGTCGTCATTCATCGCAGCAATCAGTTGCAGAGGAAGGCATTGTTTATTATCAAAGGGGACACCACTGAACTTTGCATGGGCAGCAAATTCTACAATGTGCAAGCATGGGCAGGTATCATAGGTTTTCTGTCCTGTTCCATAATTGTCCATTAGCTTTAGGAGGTGAGATTGGATAATAGAAGCAAAACTGGATCAGGAGGTGTTTGAGCCTACTAGTTGGTACAGCAATAAATGAAAAGAAGAAATAGGTGAAGTCAGGAACAGGGATTTTCCAGTGGGGCTTTTTCTCTACTCCACCTACATGTAATCTATGCCACCAATATAATAGCTTAAATAAATAAAAACAAATTTATTTTGCTTAGATCTTTTAGAAAGACTGAAGAAAGAATCTGTAAACCAATTTGATTAGACAATCACTTAAATTTTATGTATATAAAACGATTAAAAAAAACTAATATGTACAATATAGCAGGACATTTCACTGGTGTTATCAAGATTGGGGAGATACACAGCAAGAAGTAAACAGAAGGTCAATAAAACTTAAAAGTAATTGAAAGTCAAAAAGCCAAGATAATTAATACTTATCTGCAATTTCCTGAGCAAGGCAGTAAATAAGAACACACAAAGCTCTGATAACTGATGCCATTAATTTTAGATTCCAGTCCTCAATTAATTAGAAACTTGAAAAAAAAAATAAGAAAGAAAAAACATGGAGTTATTTTTAAAGTTGTGCTACAGTCTGTGCAAAATCAGGTATGATTCCTATAAAAAGAAGTTTCCTCCAATTTTTAGGGAACACCACTTACAACAGCAATGTTTAAAACTTACAATGTTACTAAATACCCCAGCATATACTGTATCAAATACTTTAACGCAGAAGGTTCAGCGCTCTTCACTCACATTGGCATAATGCTTTTAGCAGTGTTGGTCCAAATGAAGTAGCCCTAATTTCTACATACTTCCACAATGTGCTGGGCAGTGGGAGGTTTGTTCCATGGAAAGAGGTACATATTACCCTGACTAAGGGATTTTCACTTAATCCACTGTCATTTATTGGTCTCCTTGATCCCCTGTATTCCCTCTGTCTCCAAGCTTGGTTAAATTAAGTTTGTAATAACTTATATATTTATAAAATCTACTTACAGAAATCTGTTCGGCAGCAGCACTTCTATATATATGGTAGGTTCAGTAGCTGTATAAGTAAGTGCTAATTCACTGCAAACATGTTTTGTTACATAAAATGTATTGCAATTATATCTGTAGCTTTGCTTAGTACTGTTTATCTGCCTACCTTCTTTCATTATTATGAAAAACATTGAAGTGGGACATCTGAGGAGCCTTGAAGCTATGGCACATATGGCCCAAGACCTTGTTTGAGTGTTCCAGTGTAATCAAAGTTTCCTGACAGTGGTCCTTTAAGGAGAACTAAAGCCAAATAACATTTCTGGTTTTTAATAATCTACCCTACATATAGGGCTTTCTGCACCAGCTTAAAGATGATTTAGTCCTATGGTACTAATGATCTGTGCCTTTAAAGTTATCACTGGAGGCTGACATCTTTATATCCTTGGCTGGCCTTCTTCCTTTAGCTACTGGCTAGGAACATGCTCAGTAAGCACCTCTTAGGAACTAAAATTAATTTCTTAAAGAAAAATAGATGAATTAGAAGTCAAATCAAATTGTATCTACAAACGTATAAGTAAGGATATTTTTGCCTAATTTCCTAAGAAATGCATACTGAGCATGGGTTGAGCCAGTGGTTAAATGGAGAAAGCTCCCCAAGGATATGAAATCTTTCTGGGAACAACTTTAAGCTGCTACAGAAAGCCCTAGGTATAGGGTACATTATGACAAGAAGGTTTGAATTTGTTTACATCTCCAAAATGGTCTGCAAAATCCTTTTGAGCTATGCGAGAGAGACTACAATTTTTAACATGCTCAGTGATTGATGGCTCTGTATGATGTAATAGCAGGAATCGAAAATAACTGCTGCAGATAACATAAATCCAACATTACACAATGCTGCATCAAAAACATTGATGTGACACATTCACTACCAATTATGCACCGCAACACAAAACTGCCGGCGAACAACGAAGACACACAGGTCTCTAATGCCTGACATTGCATTCACACTGGCAAAATGTCAATTTTCTTCCTTTTTCCTTTTTTCTGTATACACAATGCTGTAGTCTCAGCAGTGATAGGTATGACAGTATGGTAAAATAGTGTTTGAGTTAGCAACTGCCAGTAAGATGATAATATTTATTGTGATGCCGCAATAATGTGAATTGTTCTATCCCTGTGAGGTGGCTCTCCTTCCCCACTCTTCCACCTGGTTTGGGGGAGAGGAGAAGCAGGGGAAAGACAAGTCAGAGTGGGGTAGTTAGGATTTGGGTGGTGAAGTGGAAGAAGGATAGGGAGGCATGGGGGTATGTGTTATGGTGGGAAGAGAGGATTGTTATGTTGGTGGGGGGGGGAACCTATGCACATTAGAATGATTAGATGATTAGCTACAGGAACTGGAAAATCTGAGTGTCTGAATTTTCATAGATGTATGTTATGTGGTGGAACGGATTTTACTTTAAATTATGACCTTTCCCTTGGTGGACAGCTGGGAGGCTTAACAAGAAAAGATTTAAGGGGTTATAGTTACATTTGTTTGCTTCACTATAATTACCGTGTTTGGTAACACATGATGTCTTTATTTCTTTTTTGTCTCTCCCTCTCCTTCCCGTCTTCCTGCTTTATATAGAGGTGGGGTGAGATGTATATGGCGTAAAACGATAGGAATATGATACAATGTAGGGTGAAACATGCTACTCAGTTTGAGCATGAGTCAAAGTTAGTTATGTTAATAGGCCAACTATGCTGGGAATTGTAACAGGGAATGCGGTCAGTACGAAATAAAAAAAAAAAAAAAAAAAACATATACTGTATGTGATGCTATATAGCATGAAAATATAGTCAGAAATTTAAAAATAAGGAAATAAAGCAACACTAAAGACATAGAAATAATACCTCTCTGTAGGTTAGCCAAACTTAGAATAAACTAATTACCCAGATTCAACCAGTATTTTACCTAACCTATCTCCAGAAATCAGTCTTTATATGTCAGTGAGAGCAAGCAGTACATAGAATCTATTTTGTGATTTTAGTCACTACCCCTGCCTGTTGCCCTAGGCACTGCTCACTTCTGAGCATGCTCAATAAAATTTCCTTCCTCCAGTAAAGCAAATACTTGTATGAAGTGGATTGCTATGTATCCAGGTGCCACATCATTGCGGGTGGGACCCAGTTACTTGAATGGCAGCAGTGCAGACAACCAGCGTACAAATGTTAATACAACTTAGATTTCTAAATTACCTAAGATTTCTCAAATATCCTTGTAGTGTTTCCCCTTGCCAAAAGGTAAACTTTCAGTGTAATACAAATTATAGTTGTGGTTCTTTTGTAAGATTCTTTTTGAGCTAGAGAGTGAATGGGTGACTAAGCTTCGAGTAATGCTGACATCTATGTTTCCTCCAATAGTCTTTCTGAGTGAAAGTACCATGTCATTTAGTTGTCTTTATAGACATACTGATAAGAGATGGACATTAAAGGGGATATTTATAAAAACTGAAAAAAAAAATGTTCTGCTATATCGATATATGTTTAATTAGATTGAAAATATCAATATCACTGATATCAATATCTATTAAGCTCCTTAAGACCTTTTTTTATCACTGAAAAGTGTTTGCCTGGTTGAGGGAGGCGAAAACCCATTATTCCCTAAGGAGATGGCTTAGATCGTTTTTTTCTAAGTCTCCTTCAAAAAGATCAGCGATACTTGATGGAAAAGAAGCTCAACTGAAAGAAATGTAAAATTTAGTGGTATTAATGCATCAGTATTTATCGATATCGATAAATTTTATTCAGCACTACATAAATTGAGGGAAATAGAAAATGCAGCAAAAAGGAAAAACAGAAATAGCACAGCAAAATGAATTGAATTGCGGCAAATATAAATATAAATTTCCCCCTAAATCTACATTTTTGGAAAACTTTTGTAGCTCTTATATTAGGCTTCATCATTAGCAAATCACATTATGATAGATTAAAGGGGCACTATAGTGCTGATATAACTGCACACATACATATAAAAATCCTTTATACTAAGCCAATTGATGACAAAAATAGTTTTAAAAAAATGTTTAGGGAAGAAATAATACTTGCAGTTTGCTTCCCTTAGTTAGTTTTCCTGAGAGCTGACATTTTCCTCTCCCCTCCCTCTCCTCTTTCTGTTCTGCAAATCAGACAACATGAGAAGAAAAAGCTGCCTGGCTGCTATTGGATAAATTAAGCTTAGAATGCAGGAGATTACAGAGGGAAAGCTCATGTGCAAAGTAGTAAGTAGGGCAGTAACTGGCCAGTACATGTCACACACACATTTCCTGATGTGGGAGTGGCCTCTGTGAGCTAAAGAAAATCATACCTGATTTCTGTCATATAGGTATGATCTGACAGTTTTTTAGGCTGTCAGAGGGAAATGAATTTTGGGAAATGGAGTCAAATTGCAGAAAATATTTTGAAATAACATTTATAAATTTCCAAATGTAAAAAAAACCCACCAAAATACATATTATATTCCCTGTACAAATGTGATACTAATGTTTTTAGGGAATTATCCCCTCAACTAACCATCTTTAGTATATGTGCCAAGAGGTTAAACACCTGAGAAGAGGATGGCCCTTTCATGTAGGTGAAGCATTCAGTTGCTTAAATTATATTCATACAGGAAGCAGGCATCCCTCAAGAAGTATGAGGAGCAGGAATATACAGTATATTGCACAAGATCTTAATTTTACAAATTGTGCAACTTTGTCAGATAGTAATAAGTACTTTGCATTTGTGAGAGGTCATATTCAATCACATATGTGTACATTGACTTTTACCTATCTACCCCGTACACAGATGTTTGTTTTTTTGGATTGTGGGAGGAAACCCACGCAAGTGCAGGGAGAACATACAAACTCCGTGTAGATGAAGTTCAGGGTAGAATTGAACCCAGAGCCCAGCTCTGCCAGGTAACAGCGCAAACTATTGAGCCACCTCACTGCCCACACAAGTAGTGATAGTGATCGAGATCATTAAACTCGATATTACCATGCAGCGCAATGTGACAAGAGGACTATATAGATTTCCTAACCTGCAGTTTGGTTCCTATTTTTTAGATACATAGGTTAACATGTTTTAAGAATGTGAATTTCTTCTTGTGTCTTTCTCTACTTAGCTCATTGCCTTTGATATCCAGTCACACCACCAACTATAAATTCTCCGGAAGCATGTCATGCACGATTTTCCTTCATATCTGTCACAAAAGAATGTGTAAATACAAATAACTGTTAACATAATTTTGGTCATCCCAGCAAGTCACTGAATAGAAAGATTCAATAGCAAAAAAAAGATATATTTGTCAAACATTATTGCCGGCATAGTTTGTAGAACAGGTCATTGTATTGCTGACTTTAAGTCCTTGATTTTTTTTGTGCATATTGTTATCCTTATAAATATTATTGTTTGCGATGAAAATATACAGTATTATAATTATATTATTCCTCTGTATTCTAGAGGTATTATTTTTCATCATTCTCCTTCAGAACAGTCCAACAACATTTTCTTAAATAGCAATTTATTAGCAAACCCATACATTTCTGCTAGATATATTGTACAAAGCACAAATCTCCCCAAGGCCTCATTACATTTACTTTACAAAAAAATTGAAAAGAAATCATGATAAAACCAGTTTTGAAAGAAATATTTCCACTTCGATTAATACAGAACATTATATTCTCTGCTTAGGGTCCTGTACTATTTCAAAGCAATCAGAATTTTTATACCATGAAGCCAACATGCATTGTCAAATGTAGGTGGAAGCACGGTTAAATACAACTAAATACAAATACCAGTAAAATGAAGTGGGTTCCTCTCATAAAGAATAGATCAGTGCTAATGCTAATTGTTAATAACGTGAAAGGGGAAGATAACCAAAAAGCCGCTATTTCTCTTTATTCTGCTGTGCACCAAGACTCTTAAACTGTTAAAATAAAAGAATACAAAACTGTCTTCCTGACTCCAAAATAATATGGTGTTTTAGTTGAACAGTGTATTCCAGCATGGTTTCTGCTTTACAGGTCTGCTCCAACATGATTTAGGGCAGGAGTTGGCAAACTGTGGCTTTTTAGCCACCTTGTTGTGGCTCGGAGCGCTCCTCCGAAGCCCCACCCATAAAATCCGACTCCTCTTCTGATTGGCCTTTGGCAGGTCATGTGGTCGGGAGAGTGCGCTCCTCCCATTTTGTGGCTCACAAAAAAATTGTTGCTGCTGGAGGAGGGAGCGAATTGGCCCCCATCATCATCTAACTTTGTAGACCCTAGATTTAGGGGATTGTGTTCTCCTGGTTGAAGGTTGCTAGACCCATTATTCCCTATGGTTTACAACATTTCTTTCTAAGTCCCCAATGAAAAAATCAGTGATATTGATGGAAAGAAGCTGAAAGTAATATAAAGTGTAGTGGTATTAACGCATCCATATTTATCAAAATCGATCTTTTTATGTCGATATCAATAAATAAACTGAGTGAAATCAAAAAGAAAAAAAGCAGAGCTCAGGTGGCAAAATGGATTGAATAACTCAAAATGGCCTTTATAAAATTTCCACCTAAATCTGCATTTTTAGAAAACTTTTATAGCTCATTTAAATAAGGTCCCCAAAAAGATTACAGACAAAGAACACAATACTAATTTGTCTTAAAATGTGTAGCGCCACAGATTTAAAGTAATGAAATAAACATACAAAAAATGAATGAAATGCAATATAAATGTCCAAAACAATGTCCAATAACCAAACACAAAATGAGTACTTGAATTCTTGTGCTACAACCAAACAACAAGGGTAATCTGCCCCTTTAAGCAGTAGGAAAACATTTCTTGATGATGACTGATCCGAAGCGGCTGTGGAAGCACGAAAAAATGGGGAAGGGAGAACAAACAGAGGGGATTCTCCCCTAGTTTGGCAATGTAATAGATAAAGCAACACACCACACTCATGACAATGAAAAGCAAGATATGTGGGATAGGGATAAAGTCCAATATAGAGGAGAGCCAGTGAGTAGATAATGTTAAGTGACTGAAATCCTGAGCACCCATCTTATGGATATGCACTCACCACATCTCAATAAATAAATAACAATCAATGCTGGATTATTGGGATAAACAAATTCTTGCTAACATCAGTGGATAGTAACGAAGGAGATCTTTACTTTGAACGATTCACCATATGGAGGAACACATAAAAACGCCAGTAGTGTACTATCTCCGATATAAACAATATTTATTAACAGAAAGGTACTCACAACTAGACAGCATAGTGAAGCATGCATAAAATAAGTCACTCTCAGAGAGAAAAAAATGAAAGGGGCAATTTTTTTTACACTGCTAATTGGAGCCCTTGAGAAATCTAACCCAGTACCAAACCTTCACTGGGAAGACTCACTTAATTATTAATTCAGTGCTGCTGTATAGCGATAGATTAGATCAGACCTGGGCAAACTACGGCCTGCGGGCCACATCTGGCCCTCCAGACTCCTAAGACCGGCCCTTGGTAAGATGTAAAAATGGGGTGTGTGGCCAACTGCCATAGGAGTCAGCACGCCCCCCTCCCAGCCCTCTGAAGCCATCCAGGCCATTCACGTGGCTGATGGCAAAAATAATTGACCGCCCCTGGATTAGATGGATATATTCTATAGATAAATAGATAAATTCAAGATAGATAGATACAGATAGATAAATAGAATAGATAGATATAGATTTTAAAATATAGTGTGCATCCTACTTATGCTTAGTAGATATAAGAATAAAATCTGTAAAATAAAAGCATTAAAAAGTTCAATAGTAGGACATGTTCTGTCTTGCTTTGTATTGTACCTGAGGATTTAATAAATTAATTCATTAAATCAATATAGACAAATTGACAACAAAGGTCATCACATGAAGGAGACTGCTAGAACAACTCACAATTACTAAAACATCAGTGCATTCGAGACACAACCACAATATTTTGCATACATAATGTAGCTGATGTCAGTCACCCAGATCAGCATTTGTAGCAAGTGTAAAAGTCATTTATAATAAATCATTTTGATTTATTACCTGTCAACATTATCCTTAGTTATACTTTCTTAATGTTCCAAACTGTTTTTCAAAGTTGTATTAATCCTGACTGCAAGGTACATTTAAGTTTGTTCATGTTGTTTGCAGTCAATGTGGAATTTGTCCACAGGGGTAATCATTTCCTAACTGATAGCAACCAATCAAAAGTTATCTTTCATTATTTTTGATGCTCTTAACCAGTGAATGCTAATTTCTATGGGTCACTAAACTATATAATAATTGACTCTGTTTATGAATTCCCCTGAATAACCTTAAATTCCACGAGTTTCTAGATTAATGTAATCATTTTTTTTATGGGGATCCATTTGTAGGTTTTTTAGATTGTTAGCTCTTGAGTTTAGGTGGTAATATAGAAATGTTTATTCACAGTGGAATTCCTTAAAAGAGGTAATCTTTACATTAATCTTGTAGCCCGTAGCAACTAGCGGTTAGCATTCACTAGTATAAGGGACCTACTATGAAAGCCATCCTCTTTTTGTTTCCTATAGACCACTAGACTCCACTGTTAGTGCAGATGAAAGCTATGCTCTACTGTTAGCTAGTAAGTAAACAGCACCACAAGAATTCATACCCATGGGAAAGGCTTAGGTGACTTCTGTGAGTGAAAGATTTCCTAAATTGCTATTCCCATGTTAACAGCTAAGTGGGAGTAAAGATCAAAGCCAGGTAATTCAGTGTAAACTGTGTGTGAATGTTGTTATATGTTCTAAATTAATGTGTTCTCCCTTATTCTTGCTTCTATTGTATTATAGAATACATTCATGTAACACCAACTGTGTTTGGATGTTGTGTTTTTATGTTATCTTGCAAGGAAACTTGTGTTAGCACATAAAGTAGTTTTCACTTTAAAACAAAAATATGCATTGTGGTCAATGAAATATATTTTTCTCAGCAGAATGCTGCTGTGCGCTTGCAAATACTTCACTGGCAAAATGATGATTTCAATTAACATCATAGAAAGATAATAGGCATCATATCCCTTTATAAATGTGCCATCCTGGCAATTTGCCACTGTTCAAAGTAGAGGTTTCATGCCTCATTGTTACTCTGGGGTTGGATCTAGAAGGGGTCCGCAGTGTATTTACCAAAAATGCACCAAACAAAGCAGCAAAACCCTAATGAAGGCCTTGTAAGATCTACCTACTGTTAGTAATACAGTCTGGGAATCCTAAAGAACTCTGGGGATTAATTAATATGGATATCCCATAGGTCTTGGATAAATTATGGCCTTAATGGTCAGGAAGGTCCACATACAGATTGACGTTTGTATTTGATATCATTAGTGCAGTTTATTGTGATGTAGATATAAATACATTTTTGGCTTGGTAGCAAAGACTGTGTTTATAACTAGATGAGTGACCTGAAACACCTTCAAATGATGGAAAAATTATATAACAAAGTCTTACTTTTTAAGAAAATCAGAAAATAATAGTGAAAGGTCCAGTGTAAATGGACCACGATGGACCCTGAAGAGCCTAGAGTACAGTCTCTGTGGGAAAAAAACTAGTTGTTTTTTTTAAAAGGAGACCCATAGATGCAAAATGTCTGTGGTACAGATTATTATTATTATCATTATTATTTCAACAAATAAACAACCTTTCATATAAGGTAAGTATTTCAACTGTCCTTTTTTATTTTTTACTCCTTTAAATAAATAAAACAAAACAAAACAGAAAACAATCCCTTTAGTTCCCCTTTAGGAGATTCTATGGTAACATACAGCAATCTGGTGGCATTACCTACATGACTGAAACTTGCTAAACCCAAGCTATGATATCAGAATGGAAAGATGAAAGACTCTACAATAGATTCATACAAAGAACTCTTTCTTATCTTTTACACTGCATGAAAGTGCTTCTAAATAACACTATTTTAAGAAAAGTGGAAGAGGGAGGACATTTAGCCCCACACAGAATGACTTTGGGCTTTGTGAAGATTAGTTCTTTTGGAAAAAAGAATCATTTTAGTTCTATTTTTAAAATGCCTGAAGACATCTAACTTGTAAAGCAATGATACAGGTGCTCTCTGGGGCTCTCCAAGTAATAGTTTCCATTGCCGGCACTGAAAATAAACAAATACAATGAACGTGGAACACAGCTGATAATTTTCTATTCAAGGCCACTTTGAAGCCTGTGGTATATTTATATCACACACTCTATTGATGAGGAGTAAGGCCGTGTTTAGCAAATATGTCCTTAGAGAAACCTACTGTTTGAAAAAGTAATTACTCGTTTTAAGAAAGAGCACAGATTGGCTTTAAATTCAACCGGTGATTGAACTCTATCTAAAATAAATGGAAACTGCTAATCATTTAATAGTATGTTCTATGTTATACAATATTTATAGATTATTAAAGAATGTATATTTTTATAAGTTACCGTCAACCATATTGCTGTTTTCGCCTAGTTACTAAGCTGTTCAAAGTTTCATCAGCTAAAAGTGTTTGCCCGTTAAACTGCAGAAAACCTATTATTCCATGTGGAGTAGGTCATGTGATTTACCCACAGTCCAACAAAACTAACCCTAAAAATCAATATTTATCTGTCACGGAAGGGGACTATCTGTGGTGGAAATGTGCCCCTAAAAACTGAACAATATTTATCGATTACAAATTATTTTTGGAAAATTTTATATCAATCCTTTATAAATAAGGGGAATCAAAAAGTAGAGGGGAATGAAAATGAACAGGAAAGCAAGACAAGCCTAATCGGAATGATCTTTCAATCCCTCAGAATGTTCCGGATATATATAATATATAAATTTGATGGTTAAATCAATTAAGTCACTCTGCCACATGAAGATTTTATAAATATGTGGTGTTAAAATTATGGCATTATCAAAACATCCCTTTTAAAGGAGAACTAAAGTAAAAAAAAATAAAAAAGAACTGTTAAAATACTTACCTTATACTGAGCTGATTGATTACAGTCACAGCATGAGCTGTGCTGTAATTAACCAGCTCCCGATGCTTCCTTCACAGCGCTGGCTGACTGTCAGCCAGCACAAAGCTCCTCCCACCTTGTTTCACCTCAGGTGAAAAAGGGCTTAAACATCATCACATTCATTGCGGGGGCCAATGAGAACACTTCCCGCAATGAACGTAATGATGTAAGAGGCCGGGGAAGGAGAAGAAGGAGCTGTGCGCTGGCTTCTCAGTTAACCAGTGCTGTGAAGGAGGCATCGGGGGAAGCATCGGGTGCTGGCTAATTACAGCACAGCTCATGCTGTGACTGTAATCAATCAGCTCAGTATAAGGTAAGTATTTTAACAGTTCTTTTTTATTTATTTACTTTAGGTCTCCTTTAAAGTAGACACATAAAGTACCTAAGCTGAATCGTAATTAGATTAAGTGTGTTTCACACAGCTCCAGATACGGGATATTTACTAAGGTCATTTCTACCTATTCATCCATTTTTGCCCCCAAAATTTGTCTGTTTCTTTGTCCAGTGCATTTTTGTTTTCCCCTAATTTATGTAAAGTTGAAAATAATTTATCACATCAATAATAATCGATATTGATAAATATCAATGCATTAATACTACTAAAATTGACATTACTTTCAATGGAGCCCTTTAATTTTGATACCGCTAAATTTTAACAACAGGGACTTTGCCATATCTCCATAGGCAATAGTGGGTTTTCTCCATCCTCAACCAGGTAAATACTTGTATTTGTAAAAAAAGAAAAGTATAGAAAGGCTTGATAAAGTTTAATATTGTCAAAAAATGGCAAATGATCTTGTTAAGACGGGGGAGGGAAGGCTCATGGAGGAGAGTTATACCAGGCAAGTCGCCAACTT
>WMED01005364.1:1782-19597 GCA_019650415.1 Pipa parva
ACAGGAAGTGAGCAAATAATTTAACCAGACAGCTTCACATTCATTATATTTATTTTTTCTAGCATTTTGTTATTATTTTTACCAGAATCTTTAAAGATAACAGAAGCAAAAAAATATATATTTTTACTTGGAAAGTAGAAAAAAATGAAATAAACCTGAAAGATCAACCAAAAAAAGTTGCTGAAAATGTCAAAAAACATTAGAATGCCAAAGCTTGATTAGTGTGCCTCTTCCGCAACACCTAGTGACCAGCTACGAAGATGCACTGTACAGCCTCTGGGTGGCGAGAGTCACTAGAGTTTTCAGAATGTAACCTCCAACTGCAGGCAGCAGGGTCACCCTGTAAGAACAGGGCAATTAGCTTGGACAAAGGGAAGAGATTGATGTCACACTTTGAAGGACCAGTAACACCAAAATAAATAAATAAATTCCCATTTGGATTAGCAAGGCAGTTATTCAAATAGCGCACTTGTAACAATGTTATCTTTGAAGTTACATTCATAAATTGTATTGTTTTCTGTCTATTTTTATCTATACTGATAGCAGTCATGTTATTAAAGTGGACCTGTCACCTCAAAATTCAAATAACAAATTAGGGTGTACTAATGAAATAAACCTTTTTTTAAATATATACATATTTTTAAAAAAATTTACCTTTATATAGCGTTTCTCACTGTCATTTTCCCTGTCATCCCGACTTTTCTTTCTCGAGTTGGGCAGGGCTAAAAGGATGACTGACATTAAAGTTCCTCCAATCAGATCCCTGTTAGATTGTGATTTAAGGGATCTGATTGGAGGAACTTTAATGTCAGTCATCCTTTTAGCCCCACCCAACCCGACTCGAGAAAGAAAAGTTGGGCTGACAGGGAAAATGACAGAGAGAAACGCTGTATAAAGCTACATTTTTTTAAAGTATGCATAAATTAAAAAAAAAACATTTATTTCATTAGTACAACCTAAATCAGTATTTGAGTTTTGAGGTGACAGGAACACTTTAAACTGACCTCAACCAGTCTCATAGTTTTCTATGGTGCTTTACAAAAGCATACACAGAAAGTGTGCCCTGAAACATGATTTTTAAAGCTAAATAGCCAAGTATCTTACTTTCTAGACAATATTTAGAATGGAAGCAAAAATGGTATATACAATAACTATAAAAACATTTGAGACATTTTCAGTGCTACTGTTCTTTTAAATACAATCTGAAACTGAGAATCCTGGGAATTGCAGGTAACCGAAAAAGGGTTGCCAATAGTCATTCAATTTACTGGCAACCAGTAAAAATGACATTTACATGAGAATCAGTAAAAATATGCATCATGCATTGAAACATTTATAATTAGGTGCATGATGTGATACTACCCCAACTACAGAAAGCAGTCATATTGGGACACAGGCCCAGTGTTGTTTGTGCATTGGAAGACAAATAAGTCACAAGTCAGTAAAAAGAGGACAATGCTCCGGACCCTACTATATCCAAATGGCCCTAGCAGTTGTTTTCAGAGCTGTATTCGACTGAGAACCCATTTAACACTAATCCCTGAGCCCTTTAAAACGAATGTAACCGTTTTTTCTTGGCATTCATACATAAAGGCCAGACAATACACTGAGATCATTATGGTGCAACATTCTCTGTGCGTCTCTGAACAAGACCAGACCCTCTCTGTCTCTCTCACCTCAGGGCCTGCTCAGTCTGAGTTCTCTGGTTCCAATCGGCTTCAAGCTTGGCACGCAAATCCTCGTTCTCTTTCCTAAGTTGTTCACACAGAGTCTGTCAGTGAAAACATGGAGATAAGCAGTGCATTAAGCCGTAGGAAGGAAGAGGTAAATGCGATAAATCAAACAAACCGACTTTGTTTAACACAGACTTATCCAGTATTATAATTCAGTTTTAATCCATGTGCATTTGCACAGATCAAGCAGAAATGTAAAATATTAAATTGTGCAACTACTGGTTTCTGCAAAGAAAACAACAAAAAAAAAAATGCTTTTTTTAAATTTCTGACAACAAAAAGGTCATGATGTTCCATTCGGCAATAAAAGGATTTACATTTATTTCACCACATTACAGAATTAGATAGATATGAATGTATCTTTAAAGGAGTACTAAAGTCTCATTTCTTCTAAGGGTGACTCTAAAGGGGGGCAGGGGTAAATACTTACCATTCGGACTTTTATGCTTTAGTGCTGCCACCTGCTGTAACTAACTTGAATTCTTTCAGCTCTTGATCCTCTTCTCTTACTGTGTATTCTGACAAATTGAGTAAGTGCAGTAGCAATTTTCTGATGTAAAACTTGCTACTGTGTTTGCTCTGTCCACTGAAACACACAGGAATTGAAAAGGTTCCGCAGCTCGTCAAAAACTGAAGAAATTTGCATGCTAGCGACAGCAGGAGGTAGCGCTAGAGCTACTGGTATTTGCCCTAGAAAGAACAAGCTTTTAGCACTCCTTTAAGGGGGGGAATTCACCATTCAGCGAAGTGAACTCCGAAGCCTTCGGCTCACTTCGCAAATGGTATTATGCGCATACTGATGTCCGCGCGCAGAACATCAGCGAGCGCATAATACCATTTGCAAAGTGAGCCGAAGGCTTCGGAGCTCACTTCGCTGAATGGTGAATTCCCCCCATAAAGTTTATGACAGTGCTTTATTTATCCTATAATGAAATTAAAGTATGTACAAGTAAAGTTCCTCTAATTTCTGCAGGGTACCTGCTACATAAATATAAGAGAGAGAAGTGGGACAACCAATGAAATGTATTTTGGCAAAAATCCAGTTTATAACTAAAGAACAATGCCCTGCTTCCCTGAGCATTGTCACCTGACTTTAAGCTGTTTCAGGGCTGGTAGAGAGGCAAAGGTATGTCACTTTAGCTCCTCCAATGATATACCAGTGGCAGCTAACTGGAAGAGCCACAATGTATACTTACCATGCACTGATCTAAAGTATAGTTCACCTTGTTAACCAAGGGGTAGGGCCAGCAAAGTAGAGTGGCCACTAACTGACCCACCAAAGAATGATAGTGGACTAGATATACAAGTGGTTGACGTAAGGCTGAGCACCCAGTGTAGGGAATGTAGTGAGTAATTGCCTTGCAATTTCTTCCAAATTTGGTGACTGAGACCCCTAAGATTCCTGCACAGGAGACTTCAAAATAGAACTGTAACTACTGTTGAGTCCTGTGATAATAATGAAGTACTGAAGCTGTTTATCAAGTGTCATGATTCACTGGTGCCCATAATTTGTATAGAGGTTACCAATCACCCACACTGTGTGCTGTTCCACCCTATACTGTATTCTGTTCCACACCTCTTAGAGCTGTAATGGATGTTCCACCCTATACTGTATTCTGTTCCACACCTCTTAGAGCTGTAATGGATGTTTGATATTAGACAGTATATGCCTACTCAGCTGGGAACTTACAAAATCCCAGTACTTCTGTACCTGAAGAACCGATGTTCTTTGCTCGTTCTTATGGACTTTGCTTGCCAGCCGGTTGAAATCAAGAGCCAAACGACTTATGTGGGTAAGAAGCCGACCCTGATCGGGCTCTTCTGCAAACATACTGAGCGAATTCTCCATGCGCTGCAAGTGAAAGCGCAGAGTGTCATCCTCTTGCGCCAGGGTGGGCCCAGGATCCTGTTAATATCGTTAAAGCAGTTATGTCATTTATTGCTGGAATTAGAAACAGCACTACTATATCCACAACCTTTTATATTGTTAAATGTATAGACTCCGTATATTCCAACATGTGAGGTATAAAGAAAGAATAGGCATTGTTTTACAACACCTTTTAAAATATAAGCGCATGTAAAAAAAAAAAATAAATAAAAATAAAAATTAATCTTGATTTGGTTAAATTGCAAAACTGGTAATTTTTCAACTGTTTTTACCCAGCTTCCATCCAAAGACTTAGGGGGGAATTCAGGAACCTCCGAAGTGAGGCGCGTAGTGTTCGCCTCACTTCGGAATAAGTGACATGCGCATGCTGATGTCCTGCACGCGGACATCAGCATGCGCATTAAAGGGATTCCCCTCCCGGCTAGGAGACTCGAGTGCTCTCGCCAGGAGGGGAATCCCTTTAATGCGCGTGCTGATGTCCGCGTTCAGGACATCAGCATGCGCATGTCACTTGTTCCGAAGTGAGGCGAACACAATGCGCCTCACTTCGGAGCTTGCTGAATAACCCCCTTAAAGTTTAAAGAAATAACATATTTGCCAGGGATGGAGAATCACTAATTGCAATATGTACAACAAAGATTTAGTTCCTAGATTTGGTTAAATCTTTCCCTGCAGCGGTCCATCAATCTGCTTGACCAGTCTGCTAAATTTAAAAGAATGGTAACAACTCTTATCCATTTATCAAAATGTTGTCAAAGATTTGCTGGATTGTTTGACTGTCCTCCATTTTCCTTTTGACAAGTTTGACTGTCCTTCAGTGATATACTGTATATACCAGTGATGGTGAACCTTTTCGGCACTGAGTACAGTATGGATAAGCCAGTGGCTAGTCCTGAGACTAAGTGGTGGATACAGAGGTTAGTATTAAGAAACCATGACTGGTAAGGAAGTGTGTCTTAGCGGTAAGCTTAATTCAAACTAAGATTTTGCAGCAGGATCCATAAAGCCATGCCAGCTTTAACTCCAAAACAAAAGCATTTTTATATAGAGACATACTTTTCACAACATATCCTTATTTAGATTGTAAGCTCTGTGGGGCAAGGACCCCCCCAACCTCTTGTGTCTACCACAACCTGGCACTTAAAGTGAAGTATCCTTGTGATATTATACTTGTATTGTATAATGCACTTTTCCCATGTCTGTATTATATTTGTATTGCTGAATTGTACAGCGCTGTGTAAATTTGTGGCGCTTTATAAATAAAAGGATACATACATACATATCCCTATATTATCCTAATTCCATTAAGGATAAAGTCCTACATAAAAATGTGTAAGGGTATAGGGTGTAAAAATGCCATGGAGGGCTATATCTGGACCTAAATGATGAGGAACTAAAAAGTATGTAGGCATCTATATACATGGGTTAATTTCTTTTTGGAAAAGAAACCTTTTTTAAGCATTAAGTTACTAGATGCATTGAGAAGCATTACCAATGAGAAGATAAAACTGTACACTAGACTGCTTTTATTAGAGCCAGGGCAGCCAATTGGGGGGTACCGCTTTGGGGGGCTTCCCCAGCTCAATGAACCAGGGGGATCCAAGCAGACTGTAATTTGTAGACTTCTGTCTAATGAAATGGATGGCTTACTGGGCAGGGCATCTCATCAGTTTGCTGTGTAAATATGTTAGGGGTCCATCATTTGTCACGTTGTGGGGGGGCCCGTGATTTCTGATGGCAGCCCTGGATATAGTATTACCTTCACCATCTGTCTATCACTAGCAGCAGCAGAAAATAAGCAGGCAGTAATGCCATATTAAAAGCAGATCCCGCGTGTAGTTCTAGCCGTTTGATTTTGTTTACATCTGTTCATAAACATTCTGTCAAGGATTTTCAAATGAATAATTAAGCTTGGCTAAATACCAATGTAAAATAAAAATGTTGTAAGGCAGGGAAGTTAAACGATGGGCTGAAACCTGGAAGTGGATATTACAGCATACACGCAGCCTTGACTTATTCCAGAGAAGAACGCTGTGCTCTCAGTAAACAACTAAATAAATAAATAAAACGAATTGAAGGTCAGGCAATGTACTTCTGGACAATGAACTGGGAAAAACCCAACAGTTCTATAAAAACCAGACATCTGATCACCGACGCCAGCTATTCACCCTTCTCTTTGATTGGCTGCTACAGAGTTAGACGTTTCTGATGAATAAGTGATAATGGACAAGATGTGTGTGTATGGATCAGGTAGTGTTTGGAGCACTATGTGGTGGAACGGGACATTCTGGTAACATTTGGTGCAACTCAGAAGCTGCCACTTAACATTGTTGGTTTTAATAATCATTAACAATAACATATGCTTTTACATAGCATAGTCTACACTGGCAACAGCAGTGCTGGATTCACATTTCAGCAGCTTAAAGGTGCAGAATGCATGGTGCCTTAGGCTACACCCACTGACCACACACTTTAATACAGGGGTGGCGAACCTTTTTGGCACGGAGTGCCAAAAAGTTGATGTCACCCACGAGCGCATCCCCCGAAGTGCCGGCGCTGGTGAGTGACGTCATCATGCCAGCACCAGGGGGATAAGCGCACACGCTTCAGGGAAGGAGAACTCCCCTGCGCTTTTTCAGTGCAGGCCACGGATCCGGCCTGAAAACTGTCAGATCGGGTCCGTGGCCTGTACTGAAGGCAGCGGTTTGGCAACGGCTCGTGTGCCAACAGAGAGGGCTTTGCGTGCCCTCTCTGGCACGCGTGCCATAGGTTCGCCATCCCTGCCTTAATATAATAATAACCACAGGCTTAATCGTGCAGTCAACTGAAGAGTTATTTTTTTTTATAAGACTCATCATTACATGTAAAGAGAGGCACCACTTCCGTCTGAACCACCTATGGGCACAGGTCTCTTGTGACTATAGGGAAATTACCATAGGCAACAGCGACTGCTACTTTCATTAAATGCATCTAGTAGTTGCAACTTTCAAACACCAGTCATGCATACATTGCATTGCATTTCTATTGTTTATCATCTTAGAGGACATTGTTTGGACTCCATGTAAGTCATTTGCATAGCTGCAGCTAGTGAGAAGCATTAAAGGGGAACTAAAGGTCTAAAACAAGATAGACTTACTAAAAACCTTACCAGTTATAGTGCTGATTCGCTACAGTCACAGCATGAGCTGTGCTGCAATTATCCGGCACCCGATGCTTCTTCACAGCGTGCAGGCTGACAGAGAAGCCAGTGCCAAAGCTCCTCCCACTTGTTTTACCGACCTCACACATCATCACTCTCATCGCAGGAAGCGTTCTCATTGGCCCCGCAATGAACGTGATGATTTTTCATGGGAGGAACTTTGCGTTGGCTTGTCAGTCAGACAGCGCTGATAAACAAGTATCTGGTGCTGGGTAATTACAGTACAGTTCATGCTGTGACTGTAGCGAATCAACACTATAATTGGTAAGGTTTTTAATAAATCTACAGTGAATTTAAAGGGGAACAAAAGGTCTAAACAAGATAAAGCATTTTGCTACAAGTTGCTGCAGTGACTTTACTGCTTCTGAGTATGAGTTACAGAATTTCCTAGTGGAAATCTGCCTGAACCTTTACAGATTTATATGAAGTGAAATCGGTCTTAAAGTGCACCTGTCCCCACAAAACTAATAATAATTTAGGTTCTACTAATGAAATAAATGTTTTTGTAAATATATATGTATTTTTAAAAAATGTACCTTTAAAAGGAGCACTATAGTGCTGATATAACTGCACATACACATATAAAACCCTTCATACTAAGCCAATTGCTAACACAAATAGTTAAAAGAACGTTTAGGGAAGACGTAATAATTGCCGTTTGTTTCACTAAATTAGTTTTCCTGAGAGCTGACATTTTCCTTTTCCCGCTCTCCCTCCTCTTTCTATTCTGCAAGTCAGACAACATGGGAAGAAAAAGCTGCCTGACTGCTATTGGTTAAACAGTGTGCTGACCTTTTGACCACATAAATTAAGTTGGAATGCAGGAGATTACAGAGGAAAAGCTGACTTGTACACATGCACTAAGTAGTAAGTAGGGCAAATATGTCCGGGGTAGGGTATCTTTTCATGGAAAATTGGCCAGTACACATCACACACATACACATTTCCTGGTTCGGGAGTTTATCAGTGCTGCCTACTCAGTCATCCTGCATCACATGAAACAACTACTGGGGAGAAACACTTCTCACTAAGGTATAGTACTGCATATGCCAAGATGTAATCAGATTATAGTTCCCCTTTAAACAGCATTTCTCTCTGTCATCTTCCCTGTCAGTCTGCCTTTTCTTTACCGAGTGTTGGGTGGGGCTAAATGATAATTGACATTTTAGCTCTATAGATCCCTGCTAGATCGTGATTAAAAAATGCTGTTTAAAAGAATTAAAAAAAAAAATACATTCATATTTACAAAACGTTTATTTCATTAGTAGAACCTCAATTATTATTAGTGTTTTGAGGTGACAGGTGCACTCAGTAGTGGCCCTTGCCCCATTGGCGCCCTAGGCCTCCCCCCACCCAGGCACCCCCACTCAGCTCCAACAGCGCCGTCGCTAGTTAAAAAAGAAAATGCACACGAGCGTCCCCCTGGACAGCTGGCGCCCCTAGCATCTGCCTATGTGGCCTAATGGAAGGGCCGGCCCTGGGTGCAATTGAAATAAATGTTATGTTTCAGCCTCTTTTTACAGACTGCCATAAATATAAATAATAGGCCGGGCCCTATTTTGGTTAGATGTAGACAGGAACAATGTATTGCTGAAATTCTGGAGCGTTTATAGCATGCTGGAAAAATAGAAAAAGGTTTAACATAATCAGATGGCTAGGCGTACAAGTGGGTAAACATGCACTGAAGGAAAACATTAGCGAATAACAGCTGACCTTCCTCCTGTTATGCAAAGAAACAAAGTGCAACCACAATCAAACAGTTAAGCACAAAACATCAAACCAGCAGCTATGGATTCTCAAAAATAAGTTAAAGGAAGGCTCCCTCTGGTGGTGTGTTTGTCAACAGCAGACAGAATGTAAAAGTATTTACATTCAACACAGTACTTTACACACAAAACCCTCGCGATCACTAATGTTCATCATATATTTTTTTATACTCTGGAAATAAATTTGATACCTGCAAACTCTTAGAGACATTGTATAAAAATTTAAATTGAAAAAAAAAAAAAAAGTCATTATATTAAAGCAGTGATACACAACCTAAGGCCCACGACGCGATGCTATCTGGCTTGAGGCCCGAATTCTGAATTGTTGTGTACAAGTGTGAATTCGCCAGCTAAAGACAGTCGCAATAGACTGTTACTGTTGCAGTCACATCTTTATAATGAGAATATTGTCGCAGTCGTGACTTTACTATGGAAAATTGTCGCAGTTGTAAATGTAAAATTTGTTGCGGTTGTGACTTTACGAGGCGAGACTTTGAAGCGGCCAGTGACACTCGTGTTGCTAATTTATACGGCTCCCAGGCCGAAAAAGGTTTGGCATCACCGTATTAAAGTGATATTACAGTTATAACACAGTAACACTAGAATTACAATGGCACATCCTGCAAATAATACATTTATAAACAGCTTGTTATGACCTCACCCACCTTAGCTTTCTAAAAACACAATTCTGAAAGAAATTGGTGCAAGAGTTATTTCTCCTAACTCTGAATTTTACCAACTGCAACTGTACCCCTCCAGTAAGTAAATCCTTAACAGGCAATCATGGTATTTGTAGTCATGCATTTTATGACACATTACATGGCAGTGAATATTTTTCTGTCTTACGATGACAAAAAAGGAGTTAACTACAGTTTCTGTCTGCCACAGATTGTTTTTTGAGAATAAATACTTTACATCGTGGGAAATTTAGGCAATAAACTCACAATTTCCTCTGTCTGTCACTCTATTGTTTTATGAGCATTGTAGTCTTTCTTAACAAGCTACAATATACCACTGACACCTTAAAGTGCACGTCACCTCAAAACTTAAATCACAATCTAGCAGTGATATGACTGGAGAAGCTATAATGTCAATTAACATCTAGCCCTGCCCAATTCGACTTGGGAAAGAAAAGTCAGACTGACAGGGAAGATGACAGAGAGAAATGCTGTGTAAAGGTACATTTTTTAAATACATTTATATTTACAAAAACGTTTATTTCATTAGTACAACCTAAATTAGTACTGGCGTTTTGAGTTCACAGGTACACTTTAACTAAAGTAAGAAAAATGGTGTGGTACAGCGCTATGAAATACAAATCAAATTAGAAAAGAAACTGTGTACAAATAATAATAAAAGTTCAACAATATGCTGCTTTTTCATCAAATAGAGGGGTTTTCACAATCCTCTTTAAATGTGTCAGAAATGTAGATACCTGGAAGAAAAAGCGCAAATACAATCGCACAATAGTGCTTTACCAACTAAATATAGATTTATAGTTATTTCTGTATAGATAGGTGAAAGAAACGGCCTCCAATAGAACAAGTTCTCATATGTGGTGTATAAGTGATTACTACATCTGTAGCAGTGCGGAAAATTAGTAGCAAATCCACCATCAAGTGATCAAAGGTGCCACGACACTCTAATAATGGGAACGCTCACCAGATCAAAAATGAAATCAAACATATAGTAATCTCCAAATGGATCAAAAGGAACAGGCTCCTCAAAAATTAGGTCCCACCGATATCAAAAAGATTCCAATCTTTATCAGGATAAAACCACCACTTGAAAACGATGATCTTACATTATATAAAAACAGGAAGACATCCCAACATAGCGTAATATGTAAAAACATTTTTAATCAAACGAAAAAAGATAAAATCATACTCACAAACATGTGAAGTAAAAAGGCATTTTGTATAAAATAGCAATGGTAATCTCAACGCGTTTCTCTGCTTTAAGTCTGCAGCTTCCTCAGGAGATTCTCTCTGCAGACATAAAGCAGAGAAACGCGTTGAGATTACCATTGCTATTTTATACAAAATGCCTTTTTACTTCACATGTTTGAGAGTATGATTTTATCTTTTTTCGTTTGATTAAAAATCATACACTACATCATACACTAGGGACTGGCCTCCCATAGGGGGAACTCTCTGATTCTGCAGGACTACTAAATTCATTCAGATGACTTGTATATGAAATGACCAGGTGTAAAAATTTTTTTTTTTTTAACCAAAATTTCTCTGAACGAATAATAAATGTAACTAAAAGCAGCAAGGCTGATGTCTTTGCAAAATGATAAATGAGTTCCTGTGAAACAGTGCCAGCTACGCTTCCAATCCCTTTTAACTCAAACTGTAAGTTTTACATTTGATAATAAGCTCTTTTCCCAGTTTTCTTAGAAAGCCACCGGCACAAACACTTCTCGTCTTCCATTCTAATTGGAATTGTTCTTCGAGGATGAGTCACAGAAAAAAAAAAAAAAAATATTACAAAGCAACCCCAAAAGAAATTACAGGATTGCAAAACAGCAAGGAAATGTGTCCTGGCTGACTAAACTTAATCGCTACAACAGAAACCACAAAAAAGGAAATATACAAATGCACTGATGAGCAAACTGTGCAAAAATTCATATGTGATAGGGACCGGTAAGCTTCATGTGTCCTCAATAAAGGAAAATCAGGGTCAGATGTTACAGTACAAGGAAAGAACTACGGTGTTTATTGCTTCCCCTGGTACATTTCTTAATCAGGGTATCAATAATAAGAACAATATGGTAGAATACTGTTTGATTTTTAAAGTGTACCCGTCACCTGAAAATGACATTGTTTAGTCTAGCATAGCATACAAGACTAAACAACTTTGTCATTTAAATCTATTAAAAAAATACTTGCCTTTTAAAAGCTATCCCACGATGAATCAGCCTCTCAGCCCGACTTTCTGCTAGCAGCCTAGCAGAAGGTCAGGTTGAGGAGGCTGTACCATGAAGCCGGCTTACTTGATTGACAAGCCGGCTTCATGACGAAGTCCTGAGCCTAGAGGGATCACGTGACCACACGTACCTCTAGGCTCGGGAGCTCAAAGCATATGCGTTTTGAGTCTTCCCGGCCAGTTATGCTGACAGCTTCCCGAATAGTCAGTTAGAGGGGAAGCCATCAGCCTAACTGGCTGGGGAGACTCAAAGCACATATGCGCTGAGTCTGCCCAGTCAAAATAAAGTGGTGGTGGTGGGGGGGGGGGGGGGGGGGGGATGCACAGAGTGGGGAGATGCTACACAGTGGGGAATGCTGAACAGTGGGGGATGGTGCACAGTGTAGTGGATGATGCTGTGTAACCTGATAATGCTAGTGCACGTGCACATGAGATTTGGAGACAGGGGAGGAGAGCCTGCTTGTTAGGGGGCGTTTCTGTAGTGTTTGAGTGGCAGGTCAGGCACAAGATGGCAGCTTCTATGTTTTCTAATCAGGCTGAAATTGAAGTAAGTGTATTTTCAATATGCAAACGTTTTTTTGGTTCCTAATTACTTGATTTACATTATAAAGTCACATACTTTAATAATATATGTAATAATCCTGAGCTGATGGGTGCACTTTAAATTGATTCCGAAATATTACAAAACAGTTTTAGACTTTACATCCCCTTAAACCAGTGATGCCAAATCTATGGCCCATATCTGGCCCTCGGAGCTTCTGCCCACAGTACAGGAAATCAGCAACAGTTGGTAGGACCTGGTCATCTTATTACTGAATAGGATTTCAGTTCATTAATATGCTGTTTGCAGTATCTCACAATTGGGTGGAACACTTCCCCACATAGTTAAGACCCTTACTTTCGGGTTCGTTATGTGTTGGAACCCATATGTGTTACATTAGTTGGCGCCGGCTGTTGATTTATATGGCCCCAAGCCAAAAAATGTTGGTCATCACTGCCTTTAACCTTTTCCAGGACTAGAAGTTGCGGGAGAAGCAGCAGAGTTGGAGAAGTGGGGTGTTCCCCTGCTGGTACAGATAATAATATCTTTAATTACAGGAACACAGAGTAGTAAAGGGGCTAGGTCACAATCTGACATGCAAGGGATGAGGTGTATGGATTAGGATGTTATCAGGGATTATGTAAACAGTAAGAAGGGTGGACAAGGCTTGAAATTTCCCATAATTCAATGGATTTCTAGCTACTCTATTGAGCAAAATAAAAATACTGGAATTTGGCAACAGCTAAACAGCTACAGGTTTCCATTAAATTATGGCATTAATTTAATAGTCACTTAGCTTTATTATGAGTTGAAAGACAGGAAAGTGTTCTTTAGCTCAGGACTTGCAGGTTAATTAATTAATCTAGAGCACAGTAGCATTAATTAGTGTCAACAAGCAGCGCCAAAGCCTTTTCCTATAGGTGAGGAAGACTCCTGGTTTGCTAAGCAATTACTTGGTCCCTGGGAAACACCTGACATTCTCCATGTTGAGAAATTTACCTGAGTCTCTTCTCCGTCCCTGCGCTAATTCTGTTCTTTCTAAAACCCGCCTTTTTCTTCCCCAAAGCAAACCAGAGTATGCCATTTAAAAATCCCATCCCCCTACCATGATGCAGTCACTAAGCCCCACCCCTAACCACTTGGTCCCCAGAATTGGAGGGGAGGGGGAGGCAGCAAGTCTCTGGACAGTAATTGTCATCAAGGTTCCCAGGGATGAATGGGTGAATAAAACATAAACACAGAAAAGGGGAACCTCTATGATTGGTATCAATACTGTATTGATACTGTGTTCAGGGGCCCCTTGGTATAACTGAGTTATTCCTATTTCTCCCACCTTTCTTTTCCTGATTATTTACTGAAAGACCTATCAAGGTAATGAGATTTGCACATTCATTTCTCTGTCATATTATTTTCACTCTGGCAATAAACTAAGTTTCGGGTATGCTTACTAAAACCTGTTGTTTATTTCAGGTTACTGTAGTAAAAAAGTGTGGCCAACATCCATTTTACAACCACTCCCCAAAGCAGATAGCTAACAAATTCTCCAATTTAAAAGGTTTCTCTCTGCATTATGAAAAGTCACATGGGATGGAGTGGGACTGTGGGAAGAGAAAGGACTCTCCTGCATATGAGGTACCCTGATGTGGTTGACAAGCCTAAATTACTATAATCATTTAACTGACTGAGGGGGTTATTCACTAAAGTCCAAATTGTTGTGAATAGATGCGAATTCGCCAGATAAAGACAGTCGCCCTAGGCTGTTACTGTTGCAGTCGCGTCTTTATAATGTGAATATTGTCGCAGTCGCGACTTTATTATGGGAAAATTGTCACGACTTTACAATAGGGAAATTGTAGAACATTTGCTATGGGAATTCGCTGTTTGCGAATTCGACAGTCGAATTCGCACCTTAGTGAATAACCCCCCTAAACCCCAGGTGCTTGCTTAATCAACACAAACCTAGCTATTGGTAACAGTAAATGTAATTGTATGTGGGCTTTGTGACCACAAAAGCTTCCTACCAACAGAACATATGGAAGTTACTTATAGGACCAGTAACACCAAGGCAGTTATTCAAATACAGCACCTGTAAAAATGTTATCTTTTAAGTTAAAGTCATGAATGTTATTTCTGTCTGTTATTTATCTTTACTGATAGCAGCTATGTTGTTATGGGACTGCCACCCAGTGAACAATTTAACAATTTCTGTGCAGCAGCCAGGGGGGGGGGAGTTCACATTCCACATGACCTGCCTATGTCTAATCAGAAGAAGCGTCAGAGGTCATGGGCAGATGCACTGAGAGCCACAAAACTACAGCTGAAAAGCCACATGTGGCTCACGAGCCTTACTTTGCCGGTCACTGTACTAAGTCAATCGCTAACACAAACAGTTAAAAAACAATTAGGGTAGAAATAATACTTGCCATTTATTTCACGGATTAGTTCTAATGAGAGCTGACATTTTGTCCTACCCTGCCCCCTTTCCCTCTTGCAAGTTTAGGCTACATGAGAAGAAAAAGCTGGCTGACTGCTATTGGTTAAGCAATGTGCTGACCTTTTGGCCGCAAAAATTAAGCTTGGAATGCAGGAGATTACAGAGATAAAGATGACTTGTGCACATGTGCTAAGTAGTAAGCAGGGAAAAAATGTCCGGGGGAGGGAACCTTTTCATGTAAAACTGGCCAGTACGTCTCTCACACTCACACACACACACATTTGCTGGTGCAGGAGTTTATCAGTGCTGCTTAATAAATCATCCTGCTTCACAGGAAACATCTACTGGGGAGAAATACTTCTCACTAAGGCATAGTACTGCAAACATATAATCTGAATTTAGTTCCCCTTTAATGACTTCTCCGACACACAGCCAACCAAGAGAAGGTAGGCAGTGCATGGATGATGACCATTAAAAATTGCCTGGACTCTATGTTCTACCTTGCAACTTGGAAGATATGCCCTAGCACTGAATTACACATGGGGATTTCTAATATACAGAACGATTTAATGTTTGCATATAAACTGCTCCTTATCTTGATCAGCTTAACCTTAACAGAATATAAATACTGGAAAAAGCAAACAGAAATAAAAATAAACAGAGGATAATTGTGGCTCAGCCCAGTGTGCTCTGTCATTTACCATACTCTCGCTATCTTGGCACATAGGAAGCACACGCCTCCAAGTTCGTGAAATGGCTGGAAATCCCCTGCTGCAGCATTAACTATACATCATACATTAACACGTACACACACACACACACACACACACACACACACAAGAACACCAAAGATACTATTTCTGAACGTAAAGGGACACCGCAGCTAAATTTACAGGCGTATCAAAGAGAACATCAAAACAATATATATTCATCATTTTCCAAACTGCCTGTAGCACTACATTTCCTATGTTATAGACAGAAACACAACAAACAGGACAAAAGAGATGCAAACACTGCTTCCCTATATCTGGTAACACGCAGTGGATAGTTCCTGTTTGGAACTGTTTTTTTAGAAATTCAAGGAGGCTTTCAGAAGAATCCTAACTGCTCTGGCCAAACTAAACCCCAAACTATTTTCCCCAGATACTATTTTGCTTAAAGAAGATCTAAACTACGACAATACATAGTCTTCTAAAATCGTATCTTACAATCAATTTTATAATACAAAAAAAAATTACTTTTTGAAGGCAAGTCTTAGCTGTGAAGGCCTACAAGGATTCCTAGTGATTAAATCAAGAATACAAATCAAGATAACTTTATGGATAAAGAAATTTACCAAATTAAAGCAGAATGTATCACACTACCTAACCAAAGCCTCTCTCTTATACAGCAGTAAAATGGCATTTACTTACCGACTTTCTAGTTTCAAGAGTCCTTTTGGTTTTATATCCATTTATAATCTCAAACTCTGATGAGGTTCCCTAAGGAGACAAATTATTATTACATTTATAAAGCTATAAAAAGACAGTATAAATATACATTTTGTGCAAGCTCTGATAACATTACAAGAGGAAAAAAAAAATTCCACTCAGTATTGTATAGATAATATAGATACTGAAAGTGTAGCACAAACAAACAAAAATGATAATAAATGATACATTAGTTAATCTAAGTATTGTTTAGCAGCTCATTATTTAGTAAGCCAAGGCCAACCATGCTTTCTGGGTTCGTGCCAGGGCCCACCACTATTGGGACCCACGGGCCCGGAGCGTGGAAGATGAAAGGTGGGAGGAGATCTGGTGAGCGATTATCAAGTAACAAAGTGACATGTTCCATTTACTTACACTGCCTGGAGATTTTTGATTACTCTTTGGATGAAGGTCAGAATCGACATCACTCATTCTGCAGCTTTGTAAAACATCAGATTTTTCACTCCCTAAAATAAAATTGAATTAATATAAATAGTTTAAAGAGGAAATTGGCTAGTTTACAAACACTGATGAAGAACCCTGGGGGAAGGACTAGTGAAAATAGATGTTTGGTTATGTTGGGTTACTGTACTGGTAATACTGGCTTACTAGACACACAACATTTTTAATGTCTGTTAATAAACAGAAAATAGGCCACTTTTGAACCATGCACCTTGATTTACATACATGATATAAATCTGCAAATGGAAAATTACCTGCTGAAATGAAAACAGCAATAATACTTTACTTCTTAGAGAAGAAGAGTCAAAATAATGTGCAAAAATCCAGGATTAATGAGGTATCACCAGTTGAAATGTAAAAAAGGTGGGAGTAGGACCAAGTTTAGGTCAAAAATAAAGTTTAGTTCTGTTTAATTTGAGAAGGACGGCAATGGGCCATCCAAAAGGAGATTGCCAGAAGACAGATTTAAGTCTGGATTTTGGGTGTTAATGTAGGGGTTTATCACATCACCTTTAAGAGAGAGTACAGGAAGAAGAGGAGAAGAACCAAGGGAAAATCCTCTGAGGTATTTTCACTCAAAAGAAGAACAAGAAAAGGGGACAGAAGTGATTAAAACATAAGATGAAATCCAAGTTGAGTGATCAATGGTATCAAAAGCAGAAGATGGATCCAAGAGGTTAAGAATAGAAACTTACTATTTTACTTTTGGCAACCTGGAGATCATTTGCAAGTTTACACAATGCATTCTATGTACAAGATTGCAAAGGGTCCAGGAAATGGAAGGAATGTCGACAATTAGTAAGGTATGTGTGTGTGTAGATCAGGCCTGTTATATGTTTAGAGGCTATTGGTAAAGGAAAGACAGAACAATAGGTAACCAAGAAATGTGGGGATGTAGCTTTTTTGAAGGTAGATTTGATACAGATCTATTAACATTGTTTTGAAGACTGGTGGTGTTGGAAGTTCAGGTAGTAAGATATAATCTTCAGTTGTTCTCCAAAACTTGGCAGTTTAATTCAAAATGTTTCATCATAAAACAAGATGACATCTTCAAGGCGTGGTAGTAATATGTTGTTTCCTGAATGCTTGTGTTTATATAGGTTCTATGTATAACTATGCTGGCAGCTGATTGGTTGTTGAATTCCTGAGACTTCAGTTTATATGGTTATAACTGGCTAGTTCTTGAGGATGTATTAAATTGCTAAATTGTGTATCTCTTCTCAAGTCTTTCACTCGCATATACAAACGTTTGTATTTCTGTTTACATGATTTACTTGATGAATACCAAGGGGGTAATTCAGGAAAGATCAAAGTTACCTTGCGAAGCTTCTCTTCACTTCGCTGAGACGAGTACTCGCTCACTGGTCTCCTGCACTCGGAGATCAGCGAACG
>WMED01005365.1:7502-19596 GCA_019650415.1 Pipa parva
AATGGGGGTGCAAATAATGCCAAATTATGAGTGTTACAGAAAACTATGTCACTTGAACTTGGAACATGCAAGCAGTCAACTGAGCCAACCTGACTGATTCATGTCAAACACAACAACATGAAAGAGGCATCACCTAAGGGGGCCTATACATGTAAGGCTGAATGGTTGTGTAAGGGTCTGAGAACTTACCACTTCCCATATCCGTGTATTCAGCAAAAACTGCGAGTTTACGACGGTTGTGGACTTACAAAGCTCTTTGCATCACCATGCATGCACAGGTCACTTTCCTATTTATCAAGCGGCAGAGTCTGTCCAAATCAGTTCGGAATGCATACTGTTTTACTCCGCCAAATAAAAGTGGTGAATTAGGGGGGTTGATGCAAGAAACCGCATCAAACACTGTGTTTCTTCGCTACTGAAATCTGCCCTTTACTGAATGAGAAATAGCAAATTCACAAAAATCAGATCATGGTGACTCAAAGTGACGCGAATACACTTTGACGGTTGAATCTTTTTTCATGAATAAGCCCCTTCAAGTCTTTATGTTACATACTTTCTCAAAACACACACAACAAGAATACCCCCACATAATATGTGCAGCGGCTGAAATGATCTTATCAAAGATGGGAGATTTCCAGGCAGATCAAATCATTTGCAATCAATTAGAATCCTGCATTCTAAATTGAGCAAGGGGGGGAGGGCCTGGTATCGCTCAGTACTACTGCTATTATTTAATTATAGGGCCAGATGGTTTAGGGCTCCACAAGGCAGAATATGCCATGAGAAATACTTTATCTCCATTGCAATCATCACTATAACATCAGCTTCAGGGCTGAACCAACATTCATGTTTTATTCCAGCCCCACATGTTGTATAGAGAACTTAATTATGTTTTAAGAAAAGTACAAGGCTCTTCCAAGAGCTCAAGTTCATGTTACACGAGAAGGTTTACTTTGTTTCATCGCACTGTTTTCAGGCTCTGGAGAAAACCTTGGCTGCAAAGCAAACACAACTGTCACAGGTCACTTCCTTTTCTAATTAATGAGAAATATATTGTGGCAATGGAATGCAGCAGATCACCGCCTTTAAGTGTTAATGTGTATGCTTTTAGACAAAGATTACACCAGATTCCATAACTGAAGCATGAATGGGGAACAATACTCTACAAATACCTGTAATTTGTTGCTGCATTTTTTTTTTTTCTTAAACAAAGGTGGATTGCTTTGGGTCCAACAGAAATTTTTGATGTTGGTGGAGCCGACACACCCTGCTTTGTTAGCATTATTTAAAAAATTTCTGCATGCAAACTGTGAAAAGAGGTAAATAACAGTTACATTCAATAAGACTTTCAGTAATTCAGGGATGTCCAGCCATGGCCCTCTAGCTGTTGATTAGATACCAGAATGATGCTGGAAGCTGTAGTTTGATAAGAACTAAAGAAGTAAGACTGTACAAGCATGTTCTAATGGCTACGCCTTAGTGCAGGGGTCGGCAATCTTTGAACAGGAAGGAGCCTTTTCGCTCCCTCCTCCACCGGTGAAACATTTTTTTTGGAGCCACAAAGGGGAAGGAGCTCACGCTTCCACTCACATGACCTGCTGACCTCCTATCAGAAGACATGTTGGGGGTCATGAACGGGCCTATAAAGATGCGCAAAGAGCCACAACAAGGCAGCTGAAGAGCTGCATGTGTCTCGCGAGCCGCGGTTTGCCGGCCCCTACCTTAGTGACTTCCTAATGACAATTACGTTCTTTAATGCTGGAGTCACACTAACCAATTTTCAGCTAAGCTTTTTTAATTAGGCTAATTATTGTCTACCTTGCAAAACACAATAGCCTGAGTGAATTATCCAACAGAAAACAATGGAGACTATTTTTCCAGCTCATCTGAAAATCAGCTAGAGTGACTCCAGCCTAACAGCCAAATTATACTTATAGGAATCACCAGTCCTTCACATTCAATGAAGGAATTACACTGTATGGCAACAGACTTCCTACAACAGAGAGTGTCAGGAGGCATTGCATCACAAATGCATATAAACAAATTGGCAGTCACCTTTATCATCAAAACTTCATCCTTTCATCAACTTGCTATATCAGTTATCCCACAGTTACTGGGATAGAGCCCCAAGTCATGCATAGCAAGGGTCTACAAGAAGAGTATTGTGGAGAAGGAAATTTATGTCTCCCAAAACTAAGGTTTTCAAACAGGGCAAGCAATTCTCAGCACTAGCTGTCTAGGAACTAACTTGCAAACAGGCTCACGAGACAACCTGGTTTTGGGTTCCATAAGCAGAAGCCAAAAAAAGTTAAATGAGAGCCCCAAACAAGTGATGACTGCAGATAGACATCTTTAAGCATCTGGATTTCATAAACAGACCTCATGTTATACTTGCTCCATAAGGTGAGAATTGGCAGTATCTTACGCTAGATTGCCTCATTAAAGGGTTGCTTAACCTACCTGTTAGGTTTAGTCTATCGGGTAATGGAGTCTTATTTATGAATCTGTAAAGCACATTATAGGAAACTGCCAGTAGAGTAATGAGTAAGTAGAAACTCATTTTTGTTGGAAGATCCTTTTTTAATTTGAACAGTTATTCATTCCCATTCCTGTGCTGAGTTAAAGGCTATTGTATGCTTGACAGAAGGTCTTGAATAGGCTTGATAGTTAAATGGTTGGACACCAATTTGAGTTTCTGTGCTATAAAGGAGACCGAGTCATTTGTGATATGCAAGTGTGACACCACTTTCCCCAGTGTGTATGTCTGTTATTTATAGCCTGAAGGTGCAAACATTGGGCACCGAGGCCTGAAACGTGTGCAGTGAATGCTACCAAGCTAAGAGCAGATGGAATTGTAGTGTTAAAGCTGCATAGAAGAGAGAGGCTTGTGTTCCCGCAAAAACGTGTCAAATTCCAAAGGCACAAATTTCTAGAAACTTCCTCCTTTTCCTATTGGAATGAGAGGTAGCTATACTATCACTAAACTTTGCTCTCTTGGTAATCAGGATTTGTTATTCATTTGCTCTTGGAAACATATGTTTGCTTGTTTTCTTGCTTAACCTAGTGTTCCTTGCTGACCCTGGCTAATGTCAGAAACGGAGCCTGCCAGTCTACGAAGGTGGCGGATACCAATTCCCACAGTTATCATTTTGTATTGATCCTCCAGGAGAAATGCAAAGTGATTTAGGCAGGGTGAACCAAAGTGCCCAAGAGTGACTTCCAGTTTTTAGTTTACAATACCAGCAGTAGGACTTCATTAAAAGGAAATCACTTTTTCCAATATTATTTTTTGTAAACAGCACTGCATTCTTTAGGTCTGTTTTAGCTATCGAGATGTAGGCTCTCTGTGGAGCATTTTAATTGCATCTTTCCATTTGCAGTATGGCCTGTCTTGCCCTAAGATTCAGGTGAAGCCTTGAGCATTAATATGCTGGGATCCGATGTGTTAATTTGATGTAACTTACTTTTTTTTTGCCTTGACAATGTGTCATTAATTTGTTCGTGGGCCGTGCTTGCTCCGGAGCGATGACAGATTCAAATGCTGGGTTTCTTTATCCTAATCACTCTTTTTCAGCACGCCCCAGCCTGCTGCTTTCCTAGAGACTGCTGTTAATTTGTAATGAACTGGCATTCAGGAGGGCCCCTTGATTTTTAATTCTGACTGTGTCAGATCCTTCAGGAAAATTACAAGTTTCTGTAGTTACAATTACTGCCAAGCTTCACTGATGAGAGGTTTACGGAAACTGCGCCTTTGTGAAGCCGCCTGAGTGTAATCGGCTGAAACGGGTTTATCTCGACAGAAAAACAGAATGCGAGGGGGGGTTCTCCTCTATTTAAAAGGCATCTCTTAACCCATGGAAACTTACAAAAAAAAAAAACACAAAAAAAATCTCAATTTTGTTGTCAACTTAATTAGCAAGTACTGTAGAAATAAGAGTGGTAAATAGCTTGACATTAGCATAACATGCCACAAATACTGTAATGTGGAAAATAGAGAGCTTGGGAACAAAAGATGAATTTTTCAAAGGGCTCTGAACCCTCTAGTCATGAACAACTGAATTACCCCTTCTTTAAGAAAGCTCTCAATCATAAAATTATGGAGGACCTTTTGTAGGAATTGGTTTTAAAAAAGTGTTAGATGATGATCTAAGGTACAAGATGCCGTTTTTGAAGCTAGGAATTAATATTTCACCAAATAACCGATTTACATGTCTTTCACTTGAGCAATAGACTTAGGGAACTGTTTGTTGGAAAAATTTTTTTTTACTGTAGCAATGATTACAGACAGTGAAACTACCAGAACAGGTAGCATGACTTCAGGCAATATTCCCAGGGAAATGTATGTAACTGTAATTCTCTCTACGTTTGATTTATTAGTTTTTAATTATTTATGTAGCACCAACATCAGACAGAGTTGTTGATACATTATACTGTAGTCTCTGCACCCATGGATCTTACACCCCATTTTCTATACAAGATTGCACAGACTAGGGAAAATTTAGTCAGACCCCAATTAATTTACCAGTATGCTTTTTGGACTTTTATAGGAAACCAGAGTAACTGGAAGAAACGCACACAACCTTGGGAAGAACATAGCGTGCAGATGATGCCTAGGTTAGAACTGAAGGAAGCACCAAAGTGCTTCAAGGAATCATATCTATATTTAGAGGGGATGGTATTTGCAACTGAAGCTTCATGTTACACTTACAAGAATTTCTGAATAAAAAGGAAAAACGTGGACAATTCCTTTTCTTTATCGATGTGTAGGAGATAAACAGAATCAATGCTTTAGGTGTTGAAACCCAACAGGACAAGGATCTAATTACAGAAGCACTTTTGACAAGTAATTATCTACATCCATGTAGAAACAATAGTACTTAAATACCCAAGAACAAGATCTGTTAACCTCCAAACACAAGGTTTTAGGTTCCTAACCTAATCTGCCAGCCAACACAGTAAACAAAAAGAAACCATGAAAGGTTTAGTATTATAAAGCATGGTGTTCTCTGCAGGCATTCAGCTCTTGCTAATCCCTACCTCTCAGGGGCATATTAACTGAATAGGGAATCTGCATAGACAAATTCATTCGCGACAATTCAAGTCAATTCACCGTTTTGTAGCAATAGTTATTTGTGCTTATTGACAATTTAGCATGTTTTTACTTAGTGATTTCAGAGCATAGCCAAGTGATTGGATCATTGTAGTAAGCACATCATAAACAGACAAATGGTAGAGAAGTGATAAAATCTTAATATGAATCTGTTTAAAAGGAGACAATTCCACCATAAATATCTTTTTCTCATGGGTTTCCTCAGGGGGCTCCGGTTTCCTACCACAATCCAAAAACCATACTGCACAGGTTAATTTTGTGTGTGTCTGATTAGGAAAATTAGATTGTAAGCTTCATGGGGCAGGGACTGAAGTGTGTGATAAATATGTTAAGTGCTGCGTAATAGATCAGCACTATCTAAATTAATTTTTTTTTCATTCAACAGTGTAACAGAGTTATAGAATACTACTTCTACTTGCCACACAATCAATGACTATTCAAATAAATACATTCTTGGACAACACACAGAAACAGCAAATTCAGAGTTCTTCACAGACAGTCTGACATGATAAAAAGTGACTGCACGTCTGCCACTGATGCCTGTTCAAAGCCATATTCTTAAGTGCATGAGCATGGTCTTTTTGGGCCTCAACCAAGGAGCCGAGATGCTCCCACTTTCCCTAAGCCTATAGTTGAACTCTTCATTCCTCTAGACCAAGTTATGGATTGGCCTCCACGAGGCTTTCTTCAATCTTTACCTGGAATCGAGAACAAAGCTTTGTTTGGTAGCCGAGTGGTTTCCATACGCAGAGCATGTGCTAACCAACAAAGCCTTGCTAGATGAATTCTCTGAATGCTGTCCTAAATCCTTCCCCAGAATGTGCTGCCTTTCTTGAACATTGCTCACCTTATCGCTAAACTTCACATGAGCTAATCGGTGCAGACAAGTGTGATCAAATCTCTCCAGATGAAGTGAGTCTTTGAAACACATCGTCCAGGTCTCACAGCCATAAAGAACTGAACGAACTGTTGCATTATAAACACGAACCTTAACCTGAAGGGATATGTCTTTCTGACACCATAGAGGCCAGCGTATGCTACCGTAGGTTTTACTATATGCGAGCTAGCCTCCTTTACAATAGAACCATAATTGGAAATATTCACCTATCTATACCAGATAGGTGAAGCCATCTATGATAGCTAGTCCCTTTCCAGCTAGAGACAAGGACAGTTGGTTCAAATTCCAGTCCTGAAGCAGAACCTTACATTTCGACTGAGCGAAACACATCCCATATGAGAGGATAGTCTTCTCTAGATTGTCCAATGCTACCTGGGCACTTTCACTGGTCTCTAAAAGACAGAAAACATAATCTGCGTAGTCTAGGTCACATAATCTTTCACCTGATGCTAATTCAACTCCTACATCATGGAGTCTGTTGAGTGCAGTCCCTATTATTTCATCCATGATGAAATTGAACAGGAAAGGAGAGGCAGGGCATCCTTGGTGAATGCCACTGCAGGTTACAAAGGCATCAGATAATTGTCCGTACGCCCTCACTCAGTTGACAGTATTTGTACACATGGCCCTGAATAAGTTGACAAATTTGTCTGGCACTCCTTTCCTAAGCAATGTTTAGAATAGTCTCTAATGGTCAACAGAGTCAAATGCGCCCTTGAGATCTAGAAATATCACAATTGTTGGGCGTCCGTGGGTGTGCTGTAACTTCAGCACTTGGCAGAGAATGAATATCTAGTCAATGCACCCACAACCAGGGCGAAACTCAGCCTGCTCCTCCCTGATGTTGTTCTCTCAGCTGAGTGTGGGGTAATATAAAACAAATGAGGCAAACAACTTAGATATTACATCTAAATGAATAAATGCAATACATTATTAACACCATACTGGTAATATGCACAAACCATCAAAATAAAGGGCTATGTCACCATTTTGTCACATTTTAGTCACCAGTATAGTCCTCTGAGAATAGCTCCATATACTGCAACAATTGTTTTTGCATACATTCCAATGATAGATAATCCATAGCTCATGTTGGCACTTAGTTATAACATTTTTTTTAGACTTATTAGTGAAATTTTCCAAAAATAATAAAAGGAAACCTGCAGTAAACTCCCCAATTCACTACTTTCATTTGACGATCAAATCCACGTGCTACTGGCAGTACGATTTAGTGTATTCATCATGTGCCAAAGTGAAGATTCATCAATTGTCCATGAATTCCCAGCGTACAAATGCAAAATGGTGTGTAAATACATAGTCGGCATAATCACAGAGAATAATGATCTTTGTTCAATATACAAAATTACCAAAGTGTCTAACTGTCACAGCTACAGGACAGTATACACTTTTGATAAATATGCTCCATCCAGTGTCCTGGAGGATCTCAATTTGGGTGCAGGAAGCTGCAGATTGGAGAGCAACAACAGCTGCAGATTGGAGTGCAACAACAGCTGCAGATTGGAGTGCAACAACAGCTGCAGATTGGACATTTTACAAAGAAAATAAAAAACACACCCTAAAACTGAACTAAAGTACAAGAAGCATTAAAATGTTCACTCTCATTTCCACAACTTAATACAGCATTAATGGATTACAGAAACTGCTACCACACATTAATTCAAGTTAAATTCACAAACTATAAACTGTACCTGCAACTGTTCTCTTTGGACTATGGTTTTGTAGGTCCTAAAGTGGCGCGCATGCAAATAACATTCCACAAATGCCACACTATTCAACTGGAGCTGGCTACTTGGAATAAAAGTGGACAAATAAAAAGTACCCATCTTAACAATGGAGTAAAAATGGAGTAAAAAAAAAAAAAAATCCCCATCCCACTACCCCTAATATCAACCAGGACAAAGCAGCTTTTCCCACAAGCAGTAAACGAACTCCAATCTGTTTTTTGCTGTTTAATGCTTTAGGGAAAAAACAATGAAGTGCTTTGTCAGAGTTGCCGCTGGAGATAATGAGGAGAGTTTTGTTGTGTGTTATATGAGCCAAAGCGCATCATATAATGCCTTTAAAAATGCCTGTATGCGTTCACAAACACCGGCATTCTAAATGTGGAAACAAACACATATCCCCCCTTCACCATGTCTACCAAAAGTAACTAGGAAGTACCAGAGTAGGTATCGATTAATCTAACAACAAGCAGTACTTTCATTGCACAAACAAGGCAGTCCAATCTTTCCTTCAATTACACCAAAACCGCAAATGGACACATGTAAAGTACCTTACCTACGGGTAACATGCATTATGATACTTTTACATATAGTCAACTATTACTTGCATGATTAAAGAAGAACTAAAGCTCATTAGCATGGGGGGGGGGAATAATTACTGATTAATAAATATATATATATATATATATATATATATATATATATATATATATATACACACACACACACACACACACACACATATACATACACACACACACACACACACACACATATGCTAAATAAATAAATGAAATAATAAAGTGACCTGAAGTATATCCAAACACATATACAATGGAATCCCCATCCCTTTAATAATGACTAAAATTTGTTATTAAACAGAGGTCCTCTGTACTTCTAAATTGTATATAGAAAGTAAAATATTCAGCTTTAAAAACAGGCTTTAAGGTCTGCCAGGCTGTGGGCCCCATGGCACTGGGATGCATGGTGGTGATGTGCAAACAGGAAGCATGTCACCATTGCGCCCCTCACCCCCTGCTGGGAGCAGAATTGGTCCCCAATCGAGCATAGGCTGCGGGATGCTGCTTTAAGGCATGCACCCTGTATATACTTTATGGAAAACACCATAGAAAACAATGGGACTGGGTGAAATCTGTTTACAACATGGGTGCTATCAGTAAAGATGAGAACAAACAGAAAGCAATACAATTCATGACTTTACTTTCAAATATTATTTAATCTTTAGTGCTGTATTTAAATAACTACCATGCCTATCCAAAATGGGAATTTTGATTTTTTTTTTTTTGGTGTTACCGGTCCTTTAATTCCTAAAAAACAAACAAACAATGAAACATACACTTTTTCAGGGTGTTTCAACTCAACAAGACATTTTTATATGCAGTGCCTCTCTACTTTTACATTTAAAGAAAGCAATAAAGAATTAGAAGTTGACTTAATGTAACCTCTAGGAAACACCTTCTATATAATTTATTAGTATTCTATTTCATGCAGGTTGGGGTGACAGAGAAGGATTCTTCATTTTTCTATTGTCCTGCTCTATTAAAGCTCATTATAATGTCTCTTGTTATAAGAGCTTTTTAAAACCATTACCTGCAGAGATGTTAAAGACAGAGCTATTAAAAGGTTACTTTAATGTGAATAATAGCCTCCCCGATATACTCCAGTTAATTACTATTGGAAACCAGTTCCATTTTAATTTAGAGCTGAGCTTTTAATGAAGGATATGCCAGGGTAGCAATAATGACAACAAAAAAAAAAAAAAAAAATTATTCATGGTCAACAGACCCATTACTGCTGTCTCGTTTAAAGAGATAATATCCTTGCTTGGTTCCGCATAACTGCGCTCCACAATCAAAAATGACATTTTTTTGTGCAATTTCTCCCCTTGTCTGTCAAATTAGAAAGCAGAGGGCTGATTGATAACACTGGCTTTTAGATTGTATGAATTTATCTCCAACGGCATAAGCCTGGGCCTTCCTGAAATAAGAAGAGAAAAAGAAAATCTAACAAGTATATATTGGGGACATAGAATTCGTTTACTCAAAATCAAATGCAGCAAACTGCTTTATTGTAATGGTTAAGGACAGCAATAAAAGGCACTTGGAACAACTACACTTGATCTACTGGTGAAACAATAACGTTCATTAATGAACCAACGACATCATAAAAACAAACAAAAAAAATTCCTATTTAAATTGACATGGCAGTTATCTCTACATAGTACTTGGAAATCTGTTGCAATTGAAGTCTTAGTGTAGTTGTTTTCATGTTTGCTGAGTGCAGCCATCTTTTTATCATTTTTACAATTAAAACTTAGAATCAACTGCCATGCTAATCCCGACAGCAACTTTTTCTGAAGCTAATGCTCTTTTTTTAGGGTAATCAATACATTGGGTTGACTGGCATCCTAAATTCTCATAACCATCACCCAGCTTTGAGATCTTAGCTTAGTGGAGTCCAACACCCCTAAATCCATTTGTGCCCATGCTTAGTCTAAGACCAATGAATTAGGTTTTCTAAGCATAGTATGGCACGTAGGAGACAGTTATTATCCAGATGCTTTACTTACCCTTTAAGCAAGCAGGGTGGCATCTGTCTACCATTTGTCAGTTGTAGGATCCATACTGGTGCTAACTGAATGCAGGAGCATGGAAGGAAAACATCTAATCCATAAATAACTCTGTAAGGTTTGCAGAGGATGCATATGAGTGCATAAAAGCATCATAAATATGCAATACCCAGAACTGTAGTTCTGAAAAATCAGAAGTACAGTGGAAGCGCTGGATAACAAAAGAACAAACAGAAGAAGGGGACAATACTGTAAGGTACAGTTGTAAAACAGTGACAATGGTGATACCACAATTTTAAATCTTCAAATGTGCAGGGAAATTTCCCTTAAAGTGATGACTGAGAGGTAGTGCAATTTAAAACACAAAATGATGGGGGTATATTTTCAACATATCAATGCAGTGAAGAGTAACGATCCCCCTATGTGGGAGCAATCACTAAACAAAATAATTTAATTAAATTTAAATACATACAAATTGAATGCATTAAACAAGTTTGTCATTTATCAGATAGTCTGTAGCAAACAGTCATGAGTGAAAACCAAAACCTCTATTCTACTCTCCTGTCCTACAATGCCTTTGTCATCTATAACTGGCAAACAACGCTGAGATGCGTTCAGGTAGAGGCCTCCATGTTTTATCATCAATTCCCCAACCATCAAATCAGTGCACATTATTTATTAGCAGAAACTTAATTGTCGTTCTGCATTTTGCAGCATTCTAGATATACAGAGGTTAGACAATGAAACAAACACCTGTCATTTTAGTGTGGGAGGTTTCTTGGATAAATTGGACCAGCCTGGTGGCCAATCTTCATTTACTGCACATTGCACCAGTAAGAGCAGAATGTGAAGGTTCAATTAGCAGGGTAAGAGCACAGTTTTGGTCAAAATATTGCAATGCACACATTATCAGTGACATACTAGAGTTCAAAAGAAGACTATGGGTGAAATTTATTAAAAGTGATAACATCGATATTGCGCAATCGAATGGGTTTTTACAGATATCGCAGCAATTTTACAGATATCGCAATATCGAATTTCGGCTGAACCATTAATTTGAATGGCAAAACGGCTGAAAATTCGATATCGATATTGGTAAAACTGCGATAATGATGCTATTGATATAGCGATATCGGTAATTTACCGATTTGAATAAATTTCGCCCAAATTGTTGGTGCATGTCTTGCTGGCGCATCTGTGACCTAGACAGCAAGTCTTTGTGATTTATAAAGAGCCACGGTATCCAGGGTAATGTCAGCATACCACCAAGAAGGACAAAACACATCCAACAGGATTAACTGTGGACACAAGAGGAAGCTGTCTGAAAGGGATGTTCAGGTCCTAACCCAGATTGTACCCAAAAAACAAATCCACGGCTGCCCAAATCATGGCAGAATTAAATGTGCACCTCTACTCTCCTGTTTCCACCAGAACTGTCCGTCGGAAGCTCCACAGGGTCAATATACACAGCCGGGCTGCTATAGCCAAACCTTTGGTCACTCATGCCAATGCCAAACGTCAGTTTCCATGGTGCAAGGAGTGCAAATCTTGGGCTGTGGACAATGTGAAAAATGTATTGTTTTCTGATGAGTCCATCTTTACACATGGGAGAGCTACGGTGTGGAGAAGCCCCAAAGAAGTGCACCACCCAGACTGTTGCATGACTAGAGTGAAGCATGGGGGTGGATCAGTGGGGGTGCATCACTGCCAAGGACTACCGAACCATTCTGGAGGACCATGTGCATCCAATGGTT
>WMED01005366.1:0-19593 GCA_019650415.1 Pipa parva
GCCGTCCCTACTCACCTCCAACACCGCCATCCAGCCGCTGCTCAACTTTAAATCTCCAATTGGGAGATTTAAAGTTGAGCCACGGCTGTAATAACCTCCCAGCCAGCCAGCACTGTAAAAAAAAAAAATGCTAGGGGCGCCCCCCCCCGGGCAGACGATGCCCCTAGCATTTGCCTACTCTGCCTAATGAGCCGGCACTGCACCACCCTCATCCAGGCAAATTCTTGTATCAGTAAAAAAAGGGTGAATGCGTTGAGTAAATTTCAATGTTCGCAATATTGATATATCCCCCTTAAAGTCTGTTAGGCCAAGAGGACCTAAATGACAGCCAACCATAAGGGGCAAGTATTATGGTAATAAAGAGAAAGTAGAGAGAGTAGATACCAGAGTGTGTCTGGCTGATTATTAACCAGAAAAATCTAGCAAATCTTGCAAAACAAATAGTAAATCCTTAGAGTGGTGTCAAGCACTGCGCCTTGACACTGACATCAAAATGCATGCGAACTCTGGGACTTTCTAATTTCTATGCAATAGTGAATACAACAAAACAAATTGTAACTTTTTGCATAAGGTGTTAAACTGCCACAATATGCATCCAAAGAAAAGGATTCCCACTGCTTCTTGTAAGGCAGTGATGCCCAAATTTTTTCTGCCTGGGGGCCATATAAATTAGCGACACGCGTGTCATGGGATGCTCCAAAGTAGCAACTTGTAAAGTCACGACTGTGACAAATTTTAAAGTTTCAACTGCGACAATATTCCATAGTAAAGTCATGACTAGGATAATATTCTCATTATAGAGACGTGACAGTAACAGTCTAATGTGACTGTCTTTAGCGGGCAAATTCACACTTATACACAACAACTCAGTCTGTGGAACTCGGACCGCGGACCGGAAAACACGGGCCATAGGTTGGGCATCATTGTTGTAAGGTTTACACTGATGCTTCAGTATTTCCATCAACGTATAGATATGCTTCAGTATAAAAAGGTGGCAGAAGTAACATTAACTCCCTTGGATGTATTTGTGTTTTACCATTACCATGACATGATTCTGGCCTAAATTGCTCCCTTTTAACAATAAAAAAAACAAAAACATTTTGGGTAGAAAGTTAAATTTGTTTGCACCACTCACTTGCTTTACAAAGACTCCACTAGACTTGACACTAGTAAAGACAGATTCTTTTTCAGTTTATGTAATTTTACAAAATAAATACTCTGTCAAAAAATTCTAAGTCCTTTTACTCTGCAAAAATTCTTTTTGTTATTGCAAATCTGTGTATCCCATGGAAAATAATCAAACGGAAAGTGTTTGGCACAGTTTACTAGGTAGGTTCTATAAAGTCAACCCTTGTGGTATAACATCATGATTACACATACATTTTGTTGGCAGCTGAAAGCTGTTTACAAATGAGATTGCGATTTATACCTTTGTTTATTTCTGTGTTGTGTTTAAAGAATTTGTGGCTTGTGATTAGATGAACATTTGTTGAAATACTGAATTATGAATGTGTTCTTGGTTTCTTCTATTCATGCCATGGAACTGGTAGCACATAAAGACATGTACATGATTTAATGAGATATATTAAGAAACTCACTGAGCTGAATTTGCATAACATGACAGTGGAGACTTGGACAAGTTTCTGGAAGGGAAAACAAATTCTCTTTTTAATGTTCTCTGCATTTATATTTCTTAAAATCAGACATGGATCATGGGACTTGAACTTTAAGCTTGAAACTACTCAAATTGACAGCTGAGTGCTGTAGGATTTAGTGAGTTGTAATTCAAATACATCCAATGGCTGTTTGGCAAGCCATGTTTAGTGAAACATGTTGCCTTAGGTTTATTTCTAACAGTTATAAGGGGCATATTTACAAAGGCTCATTTGACCATTTCTATTGATTTCACTTCATTTTACTGTCAATGTTTGTTTCCCTCTCGTGCCTGCCTGCCTGCCCTCTCTCCCCTGCCTGCCCTCTCTCTCCTGTCTGCCTGCCCTCTCTACCTTGCCTTTCTGCCCTCTCTCTCCCCTGCCTGCTCTCTCTCCCCTGCCTGCCTTCTCGCACCTGCCAGTGATCTCTCCCCAGCCTTCCTGCCATCACCTTCTGCATGCCCTCTCTCCCCTGCCCACCAGCCCTACTTCCCTTGCCTATCCTTCTGCCCTCCCTCCCCTCCTGCTTCCTTTCTTCTGACCTTCCTCCAGCATACCAGTGAGCTGCCTCCTGTCAGTGCTTCTCCAGACTGAGCTAGGTTGATTGCGACAGCACTCCTTGGCACCGCCGGCTTTTGTTGGCTCTATGCACTGTGGATTCAACCACTACTAGCAAATCCATTGAGAATAGAGCCAACAAGAGCCAACGGCACCAAGGAGCACCATCACGCTGAAACCTAGCTCAGTCTGGAGAAGCTCTGGCAGGAGGTGGCTTGCTGATATGCTGGAGGAAGGGCAGTACTATGAATTTTCTACAGCTGCTGTGGGCAGAGCCGGCTCTGGCACTATAGGCGCCCTAGGCTCCCCCCCCATCCGGTGCCGCCCCCCCTCTTGTGACACCCACCCCCTGGCGCCTCCCCGGCTGGCTGGGAAGTTACTGCAGCAGCGGCTGCCAATTGGGAGATTTAAATTGACCCGCGGCTGCAGTAACTTCTGGCCGGCACAAATGTAAAAAAAAAAAAATGCTAGGGGCGCCCCCCTGGGCAGGCGGCGCCCCTAGCATTTGCCTACTCTGTCTAATGGCAAAACCGGCACTGGCTGTGGGTCATGGGTGGGGACAGTGTACAGGTGCCCCTCCCCCTACCTGCGCCCTGCAGCACCTGAAGAAAAGGAACATTCGCTCCATAAGACGCACGGGCATTTTCCCTCAACTTGTGGAGAAAAAAAGAGCATCTTATGGAGCAAAAAATATGGTACTTCCTCTAACACTAAAGGATTTGTATAAACCTAGAATGAAGGTATATGCACCTAATCTACCACTTTCCTGATAATTTTGTCTTTATTAATAAAAAAAATCAAAGGAGTTGTCATCATAGGATTAGCAAATAGTATAAGCCTGATTTTAAAAAAAATATTCACATTTTTGTATATGATAACGAAAACCACTGTATGATTTACAGTACGTAGTAGTCCATCTGTAAGTTACAAACCTTGTACACATTACTTGGATTTTGTGTACTTTACAGATTTGTGGCATTCATATTATAGTGTTGTTGTTTTTTACATTTTTTTATTACAGAATCCATTTGCTATGCTCAGTCTGTAACCTGAGGAATTATTTTGTTATAGATAGAAAGTTAAGTGTATAATCACAAATGGAATTTCTTATGCATATAGCATGCTATTTTTTTCTTAATCACGCAAAATTGCTGAAAATTGCCCTAATCATAATAAAAGATGTGTCAGCCAGTACTGAATTCTGCCAGATTGGAATGTATTATCTTGTACTTTTGAACATTATTTATATTCATGCATGTATTTATTAACATGAACAGTAGCTACCATATTTTATCTTTGCTTAGTACGATAACAGAACAAAATGTATTGGTTCCTGTGTTACAGTGCCTAATATCATGGGGAGATGGTAGAATGCTTACTGCTGTGGTCATTTTCGTAACTTCAGACACTTTTAGATTAATTATTTGTAACGCTTTAGCCCTGAGGGATAAATAAGCAGCTATGCAATTGATTACAATTCAGTCCTCAGTAATGCCACATGCAGTATTAATTGTATTGATATATAGGTTCTCTCCCTCTGGGGCATATTTACTAAAGTTGGAAAACCATATTTGCTGGATTTTTTTTTACCGTTTTCCACCATTTCCGCCCAGTTTTTGCAGCTGTTGCAATTTACTAAACCCTTTCAAACTCTTTTTACTGATACAAAATTCATGAAAATCCATTATTCCCTATAGAGATGTGTCTTTAAAAAAACTTTAAGTCCCTAGCGTAATAATCGGTGATGTTGACATTAATGTTAACAAATATCGATTTTTTTTGTGATATCGATACATTTTTTCCACATTTCATAAATGAGGGGAAAAAGAAAATGCAGCAGGAAAAAAAAATGGGCGAATATCTATGTTATCTACAATATAAATTAGCAGGTTAAACTATTATACTCAGGGTATTTTGTCTAGCATCATTCGTTATTGTGAGATATGTAATCTATTGAATCAAAAGCTATCATCAGAACTAAAATACAATCCATCTAAACAAAACACATGTGTAGGCGTGTAGGCTATCCTTCAAAGTGGCTTTAAAGATTTCTGATTTTAAAGAGACTGAAGATAACTTTAATATCAGGCTAGGTTTACACTAGCGTATTGTGCGCAGCGTATTTTTAAAAAAATACACATCTCTGTCCTCTATTCTGGGTGTATTTTTGCTAGTGATTTTTTATTAAAATATACTGCGCACAATACGCTAGTGTGAACCTAGCTTCAAAGTAAAAAAGTAAGATAACAAGCTTGGCATTGATTTATAAATACTTTAGTATAGATACAGTACCTTCTCAAACTCCCAGAGCTATGTTAACCAGTAACATCAAATAATATTAAAATTTGCATTTGGAATAGCATTGTAGCTATTGAAATGCAGCAATAATGTCACTTTTGTAGTGTAATTCCTGAATTGTATTTCTTTCTGTGTGTCTGTGTGTAGGGTGATTTCACCTCCTGAAGTGAATTTGCTCAACATTTGACATTTTACGCATTGGCACTTCAACACGATAACTACCCAGTGTTGTTAGTGTTGTTAGTTAAAGTGTTGTATAAATATGTGGTCACTGTAACGCTATGAACTGAGAGTGAATTTGTCACAATGTAAAAAATAACAATCATTGCTGGATATTAGAAGTTATCATATATCATGTTGGACTGTGGAACAGAATCCGCCTTTGTTATTAGCCCCTTTCATATTATTTATTATATGTTATCAACTTCACGCTGCTGAACTATTTAAGACCAGTACATGTTTTTTTGGCACTGTGTCATATTTAAGATCCACAATAGTTATGTGCCTGCTACTTTGAAGATCTATTGACTTTGTTACTTAAGGGAGTTATTAACTAAAGGGAGAATTCAACTGTCGAATTATCAAGCAGCGGATTCCCATAGCAAACCTGCAACCGTGACAATATTTCACGGTTCAGAGTTCACTCACTGCTGAGCGTCGAAATCATCACTGCACATGTCTGCAGTAGGCATGGTAACATTGATGCCGCTCTGCACTGCCGATGCCAGTCTGGAGGGGGAGCCAGAGCTCAGCTTCATAGCTGAAGATAAGCAACTCAATTGCCCATCAAAGTGAGGACTTCAAGGCTAGTGCTAGGTAAGTTTTATAATATATGATTTTGTGTTATGCCTTTAGTTCCCCTTTAATATTATACTTTATAGATACACTTAAGATTTTTTGTAAGCACAGACTGAATGTATAGTAACTATGAATGCATTTGAGGCTTTTTTATTTTTTGTGTTACTGTTCTTTTAACTCTGTTACCTATAAACTGAAGAAGTATGCATTGATACAATACAAAAGAGATGTTCAGTATTTTGTATCATGTTTGTTGTAACATGATATATTACTACTGATTGCTGTACTGTGATCTGTTTATAATTTACTTATAATTTACATTTTTTGTGGTAATTTTGACCAAGCATGGTCAAGGCTATGTATTTATATCTAGGAATTCTACAATAGAGGGACTACAAAGGGTGGCTCTTGTAACTCATAGACACCTTTTGTTGTGGTGAGTGAAGATTTAGGAATAACCTTATTGCATCTAGCAGCATACAAATGTTTAAGCAAATAGTTTTGTTCCACTGGAAAAAGTGGTTATGTACGGTAACTGTAGGACCACTAGTAGCAATAGCCCAACAGGTGTGAAACAGTGGGGGCTGCAGTGGTAGGGCCAGAGCCGGCTCTGGCTCTATTGGCGCCCTAGGCGCCCCCCTCCAATGGCGCCCCCCCTTCCGGCGCTGCCCCGCCCCATCCCCCGACGACGCCCCCTTGTGAAACCCCGCCCCCATCCCGCGCCACCCCCTCTTCCGGCGCACCCATCCATTGTATTGCTTTCTGTCTCTTTTTATCTTTATTGATAAGAGACATGTTGTTAGACCTGAGCCAATCCCATGGTTTTCTATGGCGCTTTATATAAAGCATATACAGGAAGTATTGCCCATAAGCCTTATTTTTCAAGCTAAACAACTAATTATTATACATTAAAGGCACAGTCTGGAGGTGATCTAACTTCCAAAAACGTTGTGCTGTATTCCCGATGTTACAATAAATCACTGTGGAATGTTATACAATATACTTTATATACAACAGAAGCAGCAGCATCTTTCTGTATTAGAGGGGAAAATATTCTGCAGAAAAATATAAAAGTTGCCTTGGGCAAAGTGAGTAATAATAAGCTTATAATATTTCCTAAATAAAAGGATATAAAGAAAGCATTAAACAATTAACAATTTTGGAATAATCAGGCAAGGTTAGTAAACAGTTTTCAAATTCTATATTTTTTGTTGAAACAGTGAAGGGTTTTAAGCTACAAGAATGTCCTCCCACAAAGGTTGAATTGCCCAGACGCCAGTGAGTTTCTCTACCGTACTGTGGAATGTGTACTCATGGATATTCTATTTAATGGGTGACCTTGAAATGCATGAAACAATCATCAACTAGAAATAATAATAAAAAAAACAAACAGTTGTTGACTCTCCCCTTCTATCAATCTTTTCATTATATTTAAAACGATTTCATTTTTACTGACCTTTGGGAAAACAAAAAAGTTTTGGTTGCTCAGGCAACCATTTATGCGGTGATTCATACCTGCAAAACGTATTATGAATGCAGATATATGTAATTTCTCAGCATGAACTCCCCCTAAGTCTAGAAGTGGGATATGATGCATACTTTCTGTAAGCTTCAAATGACAAAATAATTATGGCCTCTCAGCTATATGCACTTGACTTGCTGTACTGTAATTACCTGAAGAGTTTAATAAACTAGAACAAATCTGCATAGGCATTACCTTGGGCTGTATCCTCAGGAGATATAATGGAACCCTTATTCATCCCTGTATACCTACATGCCTTAACTCCACCACATTTGCAGATACAATTGCCCCAGCAGCCAAATAGATAGGTAAGTAATAGTGAAAACATTACCTGATTATACCTATCTCCTCTGCAAAGGTTGTTAAAAAAAAAAATGATATGATATGTATACTTTTCAGATTTTTAATGAAGGTGGTTCCTTTATTAAAAGAAGTTAGACTCTATGCTGTGTTATTGTCACCATATCTCAACATGCTTAAAAAATAGCTAATGTGTGGTGATAAGTGTGCCTAGGACAGATAAAAACTACAGGTTAGGTTGGTAAAGCTATGGCTGTCTAACCTTCCTTGCAAGAGTGGAGGCTGGAAAACACCTTACACAGGAATGTCTGCTAGATTTTTCTAATACACATATATTAGTCAGTCTTAGCATATATATAATATATGAATCTTAAAAGTCTTTCAGGAGTTCCCATTAGCCCACCAGTAGCACCGAAAAGCTGCATATAAATACAATGATCACGTCTGCAACCCACTCCATTCCCTGTGCCACACCTCAGTCACGGTCTGTGCACTTTTTGGGTAGGATGGTGCAGTACTGAGAAAAGGAGGCCCCAGTGTTGATCCTGCATAGGGGTCCCAGAGTGGCTTTGTGAGCCAGTAGTTACTTCCCCTAATTCTCTGGGAAATGCAAGCAGATGTGTTCAGAGTAGGGCTTCCTCTACAGTTGTTACATCTAAAGCCACTGCTTTCTTTTAGAATTTTTTTTTTTTAATATTATTTTTTAATCCTGCTCTTTTATGTTCCTAAAAACATATGACAATGTTTAATCTATTAAACATGTACTTTCCCTTTAAACAACAAAGGCCTTGAACAAAAAGCATCACTTTGATACTAATAAGCATTGTCTAGACTGTTAAAGAGCAGGTAATACCAGATAACTACAAATTTTTCGGAAAAACATGTTATGTAATTGATATTACAGTTATGAAATGTAATAAACACAATAAATCCCAAAATTCATCTGTTCAACATATCCTGATAGTTTCTAAAAAAGTTAAAACCTTCCTCCCTTTCCTGCCTTCGGAAAAACGCTGGTTTTCTCTTATATGTGGCTGATTTACTGGTAGCACTGTATTGTTGCCAGTAAATTCCTCGGTCACATGACCCAAAGCATTTTATATATATATATATATATATTTTGCAATACATGTTGATACCTTTTTTAATGGACTAACAGTCAGTTTAGATAGACAAGCTTTGAAAAGGTCTGTCCTCCCTTTATCAAATCTTCAAGCAATACTATAGATATAGATATACAGTATATACTGTATATAAGCAATATCTATCTATCTATCTATCTATCTATCTATCTATCTATCTATCTATCTATCTATCTATCTATTATAGATCTATCTAATCTATTATAGTAAACTGCTATATTGCATTTACCAGATGATAAATATGCTGTGTGGAGTTGAATGTGTGTTTGCGCATACAATTCTTAGCTATTCTCCTATTAATCTTAGAGGAAATAAAGTGTTTGGTTGTAAAAGAATCTCATAAAACTTTATTAGGTAGGCTATTTTTACTGCAGATGACAGTTTACTGCTTTTATTTCTAATATGGTGACTGCTGTCAGTTGTGTGACACATCCAAGGCCTACATGAAATGAATGGATTTTGTACTCCCACACATTTTGCAGCATAGAAAAACAGCAATGTGTTTCTTGGCAAAGGCTGTGAATCTGTTGGTATAATTACTTTCTTGGACAATTTGATAATTACACATGATGGCTCTTTGAGATTTCAACACTGCTGTAGCTGCAAAGACTATATGTTTGCGAATGAAAAAGCACAGCTAGTAAAGCATGGCAACAATGCATTACACAAGAGAATATTTGATTTGAGTTTTAAATTATCTAAAAATGTTGTGCCTTGTTTGTTACCCTGCAAGGTTTAGTGAACTGAAACTCCCAGGATCCACAACAATCAAGTTGGGGGCATTGGGTTTACCATTCTTCATTTAAAAATAATGAAGCTATTATAAAAGGGTTGATTTAATTCTAGTCAAATAAAAAAAAAAATTCCACACTTTCCGTTAGTTTAACTCAAAATGTGTAAGTGGCACTTACTATGTTTTTATTATAGGTCCTGGACCATGAAAAAACTGAAAAATAAAAATCCAATAAAGTTTTGTGGACTTTTTCCACAAAAATTTAAACTTTACTTTTGGGGGCATCTTAGGGTTTTGGGCATATGTGAGGTTTAACAGAAATTCAAAATTCTTTTTTTATTGTGTGCTGCTGCTAGCCTTTGGCTGACACCTTTGTTGGGCAAGGAATAGCAGGGGGGAAATTTACTAAGGGCGAAACGATCGCCCGATGTTAATTTCTGTTCGCACGTGCGGAATTTCGATAGATTTGCGATCGCGCGACCGCAAATCGATCGCAATTCCGATCGTGCGATCGCAAATCGATCAGAAATCGATCAGGTGAAAAGTGAGATCGGGCGGAAAAAATCCGCCCTTAGTAAATTTCGCCCCTCAGGAGTTTCTGGAACACAGTGAGAAAACTTTCTTATCCACCAGAGGCTGGGTAGGAAAATTAAACCCCACAACTCCAGGCCTGCCTCCAAAATTCTTACTGAGCCACTTCTGAATTTCTTTTCTTACATTCAGTCCATTTGTAACACTCCATTTTACAGACTGTATTTAAGAGCAAAAAAGTTTGTTCTATGGTCAGAAAATATCATCAATAAATTAAAGGCATTTTTTTTTCTATAATACGAATAGCAGTAATATGGAAAATATATCACCTTGGGCTCCTTGGCTAAACAATAGCCTCGGTATATAGTCTACATCCAGAAAGTTACTCATCTTAGAAGATCTGTTGCTAATCAGATAACCTGTGGAAACAAACAATAGCATTTTTAGTAAAATGATACATGGTAACTGGTTACCATTAGCAATAATTGCATTAATATTATAATAGGAATCTACCAGCAATTATTCTAGAGCAGTAAATGCTAAATGCTGATAGGTTGCTATGGGCTACTAGAACTCAGAAACGATTGCCCTGTTGATAAGTTACCCTAAAATGTATAAAATCACTCAGAGATATAAGAAATTGTATTTTTCTGAATAACACTGCTATAAATGCAGTCCAGATAGGAACACATTTCACAAAATAGTATCCAAATCCAACAGTATATTTTGGCAAACATTCCTAACTGCAATTTAGTTGGATAGGATGAGAAAATATGAATATGACAGTCATGTTTGTGCTTATGTTTGTTGTTTCTTATAAGAGCTTACTAAAGAAATGTAATTCATACAAAGTATGTCAGCATCAGTGAGATGAAACTCTCCCCACCAGCTAGTAAGTTTTGAGTCTGACACCATATTGTCTTTCTCTGCCTCATAAATAAAGTTAATTTGGTCTCAGAGTCTCCTATTACATACACCTGCTCATACACATGGGTATTTCAAGTAGTGTTAAGCAGTGGTATGTTACTGTGCAGTCAGATACATAGCAATGCAGTGCAACCTCATGTTGAGTTTTCTTTGCTTGAGATCCTGTAAGGTTGCGTCTGAAGGATATAGTGCAGAGTAGGAGGTTGAAGTATAGAACCACAGTGGACTTTGTGAAACTATCCCTAGGGCGCGGAGTCTAAGAATCCCCCTATTTTTCACCACTGACACCCGCAGGAAGGTATGGGCTTTGCTGCAGAAAGATCCCAGATCGCAGCCCCTAGGGTAGCTGAACACTGGTGGAAAGGGTTAAGCAAAAATCATAGTCCAGGTACAGAAAGAATGTCAAGGCTGGCGGCAAGCAGAGAAGTCAAAATCCATAGCAGAGGTCAGGGCAAGCAGAAGGCAAGTAGAGTCCAATAAACAGGCTGGGGTCAAACACTGAAACTGTAATGATTCGGTACCAAGTTGTAAAGGGAGTAGGAGGTTGCTGGCATATACCACTCTGTCCTTGGCGCTAGCTGACCTAGGGCACGGATTCTAAGGTACTCTCCGGTCTTCACCTTTAACCCCCGCAAGGGGGTACTGGACTCTGCTGCCGAGAGTACCCAGGTTGCGGCCCCTAAGCCAGCTGTACTGTGGTGGTATGGACGAACTGCGGACACAGACTTGGACACTGGCACTGGACACAGAATGCAAGACTCTGGACACTGGAGGGGAAACTAACAGGACTCTGATACAGGACTTAAACTGATACAGGTACAGGACTTTAGCAGGTACAGGACTTTAGCAGATACAGGTAACTTTAATTTAACCAAGTATTATGTAGCCCAAAACACTATAACCTCAGAAATAGAGTTTTATACTCGGGCGCCACGGCTGCAGAGTGTCTTCCTTATATAGGCATAGAAGCAGGCACGCTCCTGCTTCCGCGCGCACCTGGCGCGTGCCCCCATGATGTCACGGTGGGCGTGCCCCCAGAGCGAGCACAAAAAGCGCTGGCAGTGCGCGGCGTGCGCTCGCTAAGGGAGGAGACCCGGCGCTGGATCGGGCGCAGGTAAGCTTTCCTTACAGAAACAACAGGAACTAGGAACAATGAAAATGGTTTTATAATTGGGTGCAGGATAATGACAGGAATGTGATCGCAACGGAACTGATGTAGCACATTGCACAACTGTGACAGAATTGCTTCAGGATTATGAGACTGAAACAGAACCATGCGCCTGTGACATGACTGCTGCAACGAGAGGGGTGAGTCATATTCCTGACAGTACTCCCCTCCTCAGGGGTGTCCTCCAGAGGCCCCTTAGGCTTGTCAGGATGTCGGGAATGGAATACTCAGACAAACTTGGGAGCATGGACTTTGGAGACATTGACCCAGGAATGTTCTTCAGGACCATATCTATTCCAGTGAACAAGTTACTGAAGCTTTCCATGTGAAATTTGTGAATCTAGAATATCCCCAATCTGAGAATCCTCATCAATCCACCAAAATTGGACTTGGAGAGGGAGTATTCGAAGAGAACTGATTAGACACTGCAGGTTTTAAGAGATAGATGTGAAAGGAGTTGGGGATATGCAGATTCCTGGGTAAGGAGAGTTTCACTGCAACCGGATTAATGATACTCAAGATGAGGAAAGGACCAATGAATTGGGGACCCAACTTGCCAGAGAGAAGCTGAAAACAAATATTTCTTGTGGATAACCAAACCTTGTCTCCAACTTTATAAATAGGAGCCGGGCATCTTCTGCGATCTGCAGAGTTATTCTGGGAGACCAAGGCTTTATTCAGATTTTTTGGGCCCCCTACCGTATTGGGGAGAACGACTTAAATTCAGCATCTACTGCAGGAACTGGAGAGGGCAAACAGGAAACAGAAAAGTCCTAAGGCTGCGTCTAGAAAAATGGAGACATACCAGAGGAAGAGTGAATTGTATTATTATGGGCAAACTTTGCTCAAGGAAGAAGCTCAATCCAATCGTCCTGGGATTCAGAAATAAAACAATGGAGAAACTTCTGTTGGATTGAGGATGGTAGGCGGAAGAAAAATGGAGATCAACCTGTAGGGTTTGATTGAAGGCTCTCCAGAAACGGGAGACAAATTGAGAGCCTCTGACAGAGAGGATCTCCATAGGAATTCCGTGGAGATGAAAAATATGAACAACAAGTTGAGCAAGTTCTTTAGCTGAAAGAAATTTCCATAACAAAATGAAATGAGACATCTTTCTAAAACCATCAGTGACTACCCAGATACAGGTATGTCCTTTCAAAGGAGGCACACCCAAGAACAAGCAAAACGGTTCTATAATTGAGTGCAGGTAAACTAAACTGGTCACCTTATAAAGAGGTAATGGTGGTAATGTGACTGTGACAGAACTGACAGCGCATTACGCGACTGTGATGGAATTACGTTAGGATTATGCGACCGCGACGGAACTGTGCAACCATGACATGACTGCTGCAACGCCGGACGAGCCAGGTGACTCATATTCTTGACAGTTCTATAGTTTATATGCTTATGGGCACAACTTTACTAGGAAGTGCATAATGAACAGCAAGCAACAGTTTTTTTACTGCATTATGTTTATGTGTATATGTGCTAGACTAGAGCACATAAAAGTAGTACATGCGTTTACCCTGCTTTGCCAACACAGATTAACCATGTGTACATGATCTTAGAAATGTATAGATTTTGTCCACCAGCTGGATTTATAAACAGATAAATTCTCTATTTTCATTACTACTGTATATTTTGTATTGCTGAATTGTACAGCGCTGCGTAAATTTGTGGCGCTTTATAAATGAAATTATACATACATTTTAAGCCGTAGACAGTAGCACCGTGTTAGCCATAAACAAAAGCAGAGACAAGTCGAATATGGATGATACCAAAAGGAAAAAATACTCTGCATTTCAAAAGCCACTGAGAGACTCTAATGGTCCACACCTCACACCTATGAACTAAAGGCTTCATCAATCAACACTTCACACACCATATCCTGTACTTGTAGTTTGGCAGATCATTTAATAATATAACTGTAACTTTACATTTAAATAATTGCTCCACCTTCCATATTGGTGTTAAATTTAATATATTTTACTACACTGTTCCAAATTTTGACTTTTTAGTCTGGAAAGCTTGCATTTACCATCTATTCAGTTAACCAATAAAAGGTATCACCTATACTATACTTGTCTCTGCTACTGTATATGTTGTAATGCTGTAATTATTCTAGTAAATTAGATTAGCTAATGAATTTGCACAGTTTGTATATCTTCTTAGAAATTTTTACATTTAACTCTCACAAATATAATTTTCATATTTATCTTTGAGCTATACAACTATAATCAATTATCTTGATTTTGCAACAAGGTTAAAAGTTAAGTATGACAGTTAGGTGTGATGGTTTATGAAGTGTCTTTAGAGCTTTTTAAATACCCTAAGCATTGCTTCCTGGTAACTTGGATTGTTTGATGTACAGTACACTATTAACATTCTGGTCCTACACAAATAGTGAATGAGTTCATGAGTCATTGGCAGGTTAGTTGGATAATCAAGATTATATATACAGTATGTTATTAACAAGAATGTAAAAAATGTGCTTTGTTTTCAATACCTTCAACAATTTCTCCTGTAATCCCTTTAAAGCAGTCATGGGTGAAAATTACAGAGGTAATAAAAAAAAAAAATGGCGCACATTACATAAATGTGTAAGAAACGAGTAGGTAATGAAATAAAGGGTAACACTGGCCTTTTACTGTTAATGTACTTTGATAAATACTAACTACAATTTCCTTAAATAGCAACAGTAGTACAGAAATAGCAATAGTATTAGTAGAATATATAAAGAGTACTCATATGTGTCGTAATTTGATTGCATTATTTTTTTTAATTTGACCATTCACTGTAAAAGGTTTAATTGAGATTTGTATATATATATACAGTATATATATATATATATATATATATATATATATATATATATATATATATGAGATATTATCTTTATTCCTATTTTACCTTACTCGTTTAAGCAGAAAGATCATTAACATAACAATAGAGCACTTTAGCATGCATTAAAGAGCATTAAAAAGAGAATAATATTACAAAGCAACATCTGTTTTAAACAACTTCTGCTGCCCTTCTCTCTAGTGTATTTTTTGGCCTTCAATACACCAATAAGGCAATACTCAAAAGCCTTCTAAAAACTAAAGGTATTTACTGGTATATGGTCCCTACTACTTTTATATAGATAGAATTTCCTTGCATATGCAAGAAAAATGGAATAACCTTTACTCATGGGTAAGTGGTAGGAGACATGTTGGCTCTACATTTCAGGTAGTCTCTGTGCTAGTAGTAAACCAATGCTTATGGATGAACATTTGACCACAGTGGCATAAAGTTATGATTGACATCGCTCCTCTCACTTACCCTTTAATGGTTATACCTCTACATTTTGGTTTTGTGTAGAAATGCTATCCATGTAACAGGTACTAGGTGTTAATAAGGACTGTATTGCACCTGCTTTGTAACTTAGTGCTTTTTAATGCATTTTAGCCAATTCCATCCTTAACTACCGATACACTTAAAAGGAATGGAATATACTGTACAATAGAACCTGCAGCTAATTAATTAAAGCTGTTCAGCCTCCAACATCATTTGTCCATCAAATTGTTAGTTTAAGTACATCATTTACCAATCTCATATTTATTTATTTTTAGTGGTTTTAAATGTCACACCTTAACCCTCCTCTGTTGCCCACTCATTCAGCTGATCAATTTGAAATCTTAAGATTGACTTGATGAAAAGTCATTAGAATTCTAAAAATAAACATAAGAAGCAGGTGTGCAGTAGTTCCGTAAGACTATACACCTGCAAGTTCCTGGCAGATTTCTCTGAATTCTCAGTTATTTGAGTCAAATTTTTTAATCTGAGATTCTAAACTGAATTTTTTTGAAGGGTAAATAGGTAATATAGAAGAGTCTTGATAAAGGATTGAAATAAGTAAATAATATAATCTAGAAAAAGCATTTATTTTACAATAGCAGTGAGACATAGACATGCAAAGAACTGTTGGTGACGTATCTGTTTCTTTAAATAGAAATACTGGCTATTGCTTTATAACTGCCCTTTGGCCTTGGTGCGATGTAAGAAAATTGATGCTGCTGTCAACTGTTTCCATTTGCATTAAAACTGTTAATGAATACTGTGAAACACTGCTACTGTAATTCTAGCTGTGCATTGATCTGTTTCTGTAAAGAACATTAGTCTGTTAATTCAAGTGCACCATAACAGTAACTAGTAACTCCCTAAATCGTACATAGTCATTATCCTTTTCAATTAGCCAAAGATGATAGTAGATGGCATTTTGATTTTTTGAATGTAGGTTACAGATGAAGGTTACAAATTCACAGACTGCAGTAATTAATACCATTACAATAAATAAATCTCAATTTCTATCTATTTATATATTGCTATATACACACATGTATAAACACACCCATATATATTTTTAGATATATTTATATGTATACGTACATTTCTATATAAACAATATGCAAAGAGTTACGTTTTACCCTGGTAAAAGCCTTTTTTATACAGTTATGGGACTACAAATCCCAGAATCCCTTGACAGCTAACATGTACTTGTAGTTTAAATCTATAATCTTTTTTTGTAACACACACATCTAACATGGAAAGCCTTTCTAAGGCAGCTTTTGCAGCTTGCCAGCTTCAGTTTTAGAATAAAGCATTTTTGAAAATGAATATAGTATACTTAGTAGAATTTCTTCCTGACTCCAAGCAGTTTCTGCTCTACAGTATTTAAATGATGTTTGCAAGCTTAACCATCAGCATGCTAAAAGCAGAACAAAATACTCACTAGGTCAGTATGTGGTGCTCTTGAAGTTTTCCAAAAATAATCCTTGGAAATGGTTCACTTTTTTTTTTCCTCAACCAAAAAAACATTTCCGATGATCCTTTATACAAACCAGAACTTCATAATAATCAATACTTACTGCAAATGTTTATAAACTGATCAGCTCTCAAAGAAGATAATGCGCTCAGCCGAGTCCTCTTAAATGTTTAGAAAATTGCCCAGTATAAAGGACAATTTTGGGCTTCTTGAAGCAAGATGAATAAAGCACACCATCAGGCAGACTTTCAGTGATTTACTGATAAAAATGGCTAGTGGATGTTCCCATGGTAACAGAGTGCTACAGCATCACTACTTCAATGCCCTTTACTTAACATAAGGGGGGAAACCTTTTCTCTCCTCCCTTTAATTAAACTAGTTTAAGGTTGAAAACATCTTTATCACTCTGTAACCAGTTTATGATGACAGATCGATGTGTGAGCACTATGCTGTCTACACACAGTGAGCGAGAAAGCAGCAGTATTTTTTTTTAATGGTAAAAATTTTAGAATTTGGCATTAAATTGTGGAACTCTAATAGCTAATATTCTTTGATATAACAGAAACTCTAACCTGTAGTGGACCAATAAGTAGTTCCAGATCTGTATATGTTCTCTTAAAAATAAAATGTAATTTTGATGTTGCTAAAGGAGACTGCAGCAGCACACTATAATAATGTTCTGGCTATCACATTCCGTACATTTTCCAAGGATTTACAATGAGTAAATATACAGAATTGCATGCATTCTGTAAATATTCTGTGCATGACAGAGTTCCAAATATACTTAATAATGAATAGCAAGAAGATATACAATAATAAAGCTGAGTACTTACCAATATTAGTGACTGTGTTCCAAGCCTGTGTACATCATGCCATAAACTAACAACATATAATGGTGACATATAGGAAACATCTGACAGCCTTGTTGTTTTTTTTTATGGTATGACGAAGAAAAACCTCCCTTGAATTGTGGGTGATACTGCTTGCTATTATCATTCATTAACTGTTAATTTGAAAGAACCAAAGAGATTTTTTTTTTCAGACAGTGTTTCATGTGTTCTCTCTGCATCCCCCTCAATTTAATTTGCATTGAAAATGAATCGTTTACTTGCAGGTCTGCATAAGGTGAGATCAAGCAGCTGTAAGTGTACACATTAAATGTTTTGTTACAGGTTCTGTTTTCTGTAGGGCTGTGATCAGACAAGAGTGTGGGAGCAATTACAACAAATGTTTGTACGCAAAACTCTGACTAGCCAATCAGTAGCCTCAAAGCTAATTGTGGGCACCAAACATTGTAATCTAGCCCCAACATTGCTGATGACTCAAACAGGTAGTAGGGAAAATCATTTAGGGAGAAAAGAGGTGAAACACAGAAGAGACGCTGAGAACTATTGCAAAACAAATTAAACAAATGCGTAAGGACTGTGGGGGGAATTCACCAAAGTGCGAAGTGAGGTGCAGATCCTTCGCCTCACTTCGCACTGACTGTTATGCGCTCGCTGATGTCCTGCACACGGACATCAGCGAACGCTTTAAAGGGATTCCAGTCTCGGCGAGGCAACTCTTTTGGTCTTGCTGAAATTGGAATCCCTTTGCTTTCTCTCCCCTAACCCCCCTCACAATAACCTCCTCTCCATCTCCCCATTCCCTACCCCAACCCCTAACTCCATCACCCAACACTGTAACACTCCTACCCCTATTCCCATTGTAATAAAGATGAATAGCGATAAAGAAGAAAACTTTATTAATACTGAACTTAATGCATTTACAAATGCCAAAACAACTATCATGGAGAGAAGTAATTTTATGTTTAGCAGTTGCCCGTTTATATATGAAAGCAATGTCAATTATAAATGCCTGAAGAAATCACTGTCTTCACTAAAAAAGTTATATAAAAAAATATGTTGACAACAGTTCAATGTAAAAAAAATGCATCTAAGAGTGACTTTTTTCATGGCGATAAAAGCATTTCAAATTTCCCCCGACTGACTACGAGTGAAATAGAATTCAATGCTGTTTGCTTCTTGGCCAAGGGAATCCTCCTTTTAGTGAATAAGGAGATGCAAATGTATGTCTGTCATACAAAGTTCCAAACACTCTGTGGAAGTGAGCACCAATATGAGTTGAAGTGGTGAAGTGGTGCTAGATTCTTAGATGCCGGTCACAAATCACTTACTGGGCACACATCCCTTCATCAGGCAAAGGGTGAATTGTACCCCCCAAAACATTGCAGTTTTGTATCCTGCACTGATGGTTAATTAAATAAGGTTCTACACCTCCCTTTGTGTGTGTGTGCAAATTATATTCCTCTACCTAGTTGTCATAGCAAAGTGCCACAAAGGGATGCAAATTCCCTATGACTGTTAAAAAGTGTACTTTGATGAATAGACACCATAGTGTGACCCTGCCTTACACACAATGCTCAGTGGTAGGGAGGGCCTAAATTCACCAAGGCTGGAACCTCCTACTGTCATACCACAATCATTTCAGTTGACAGGTACAGCAGTGCTCAGATAAGTGGATTCAAATATGGCCAATGAAGAACTAATATAATCACAAGCATTAATTTAACTTCTTATGGTAGTATAACATGTGGAATTTTGACATCAGTAGTCACAACATGCTGTGGGAATGCTTTTCATTGATTTCAATATCCATCTTAAAAACTGCATTGGGTCTTTAAGTGAAATGGTTACCATGACAAAATTTTTTGATGTGGTCACCAATGAAATTAATGGGACAGGTGATGTTTTGTATGTATGTATGTATAATAATACATACATACATGTTTTGTCAGCATTTGCATGCTGGTGGGGATCGCAAGCATCAGAACATCAGCGTGACTTGCCCTTATGCTAAACAATGAACATTTCTGGGTGTAGACAACTGCTCAGATGGTATATATAAGCAGTGTTGAACCTATGGGACGTATGCCAGAAAAGTAGCAAACGATAATGTACTATTCTACAAGTAGGCATAATATTTTTTTTGCAATTGCTTCTTTCCCAAAAAAGCTTTAAAATCAATAATGATTTTCATTATTGTATCATTAAAGAACATACTTTATGACAGAATAACATACAACTAAATAAATAAACACTATCCAGTATACATTTCTAGACGCTATGGGGGTAATTCAGCAAGGTGAGAACTCACCTTG